>JAODAL010018214.1:0-75368 GCA_025379985.1 Phyllomedusa bahiana
TACAGATTATTAACCTGTCTAAACGGGAGATCTCGGATTGTGAGAAGAAGGTACTTGAGAGGGGATTGTCATTTGTTCCTACCAATTATTTCAGAGAGTTTGAATGGGTAAAAGATCTGAGTCTGTTTGTGCGGAAAGTGAAGTGGGCCAAGTTCTTCTATAAGAAGGACCTTAAGGAATGTGAGAGCTTGGGCTTGGAACCCAGAGACCTTATAGGAGTAAGGACTCTTTGCAGTATACTTTCAGAGGTGGATAATGTTGTGGGGGGAAGGCCCCTTTACTACTTTGTCTAGAAAGAGTTCACGTATGCCACCACCTCAACCATATTCCTGTATAGATGCCTTCTATGAAACTGTTGTTGGTGAACTTAAACTTATTGATCCAAAAATCAAAGGCGTCAATAATCTGACAATAAGGGAAAGACAAGCCATGAGGGATCTAGAGAAAGATAACTCTATCATCATTAAGGCTACAGATAAGGGGGGAAATGTGGTAGTAATGGATGTCACCCAGTATCAACAAATGTGTTATGACTTGTTACAGGATAGATCATGCTACAAGATAGTAAGAAAGGATCCCATACTATCCTTCCGATTAGAACTTAAGGGGTTGTTGGATGAAGCCCTATTGAATAAGGTGATTAATAAATCAGAATATGACTTATTATTACCGGAATTCCCTGTAATGGCGACTTTTTATAGCCTGCCGAAAGTGCATAAGGGAACTATGCCCTTAAAGGGTAGACCTATTGTTTCCAGGATAGGGAGCCTGATCCAAAACCTGGGGATATATGTTGATAAAAATTTAAGAGAATTTGTCACAACCCTACGCTCATACATCAGGGACACTGCAGACCTACTTCTTAAGCTTGAAGGCATTGTAGTAGACCGGGACACACTTTTATGTAGTATAGACGTAGAGGCGCTATATTCTTCGATACCCCATGAAGAAGGTCTGAAAGTGATTGACTATTTTTTGGAATCAAGGGGGGTTCAATTCAAACTCCATAGCGAATTTATTCTGGCACTTCTGAGGTTCTCTCTGGAGAGAAATGTCTTTCTATTTGACCGCAAGATCTACCACCAGCTCAGGGGCACGGCAATGGGGAGCCCTAGTGCTCCCACCTATGCCAATATGTTCCTGGGCTGGTGGGAGAATACACTTGTCTTCAATGAGGAAAATGAGAGGTGGACGGAAAATATCCTCCTGTGGACCCGCTTCATTGATGACATTCTGATCTTGTGGAAGGGTAGTGGACCATCATTTGAAACATTTGTGGATTCTCTGAATAACAATAACATTGGCCTGAGATTCACCCACACTTGGAATGAGTTCACACTACCCTTCTTGGATTTGAACATCTCGAAGAATCCGGACTTTTCACTTAACACTAAAGTGTATAGAAAGACAACATCGACGAACAGTTTGCTCAGATGGGAGAGCTGTCACCCGAGGCCTCTTGTTAGAGGCATTCCACAGGGACAGTATCTCCGCCTTAGAAGAAACTGTTCGGATGTGGATACTTTTAAACAGCAGGCCCAAGATCTGAGAAATAGGTTCATCAGAAGGGGCTACCCACAAAGACCTCTAAAGGAAGCTTTCCAGAGAGCCCTAAGAGAGGATAGAACCAACCTCTTGGTCCCTAAAAGGAAAGAGGAACCCTCTGAATTTGAAAGGAGTGATTTGCGCATCATTGGAGAATTTAGCTCAAATGCTCATCAGATAAGGGAGATTATTAACAAATATTGGAAGGTCCTCTTACAGGATGAAGCTCTAAAAGCCATTCTACTGGCCTCCCCCAACATTACGTATAGGAAAGGCCGAAGTATTGGGGATTACCTTGTTAGGAGCCATTTTTGTGCACCACCTCAGAGGGAAACTTGGTTGAGTAGACAGCCGAATGGCTGCTTTAAGTGTGGTAAATGTAAGTTCTGCCCTCTTGTGGTGAATTGTAAACATTTTGGTGGCACTAATGGGAGTCGGAGATATAACATGACAGGGTTCATTAACTGTGTCTCCGTAGGGGTCATTTATTTGGCCACATGTCCATGCGGGCTGAACTACGTGGGTAAAACCAAACGAGAGTTCAGACGTAGAATAGGCGGACATGTGGGGGACGTCAAAAGACGCATGGACACACCCATTGCAAGGCACATGTTAGAGAAACATGGTGGAAAGGTAGATGGCTTGGAGTTCAGAGGGATTGAGATTGTTCGACCCCCAATTAGGGGAGGAGACTGGGACAAAAAGATTCTCCAAAAAGAGACGCAGTGGATTTATAGATTGGATTGTGTATATCCACGTGGTCTCAATGAATCTCTGTCTTTCTCGTGCTTCATTTAGAGAAAATGAGGATGACGTTTTGATATGTTACATTGTTCAGATAGTAACAGCCTTTTGTTTTAGGTGTTGTTATTATTATTATTATTTATTTTAAAGCGCCATTAATTCCAGGGCGCTGTACATTCGAGGGGGTTACATACATTACATAAGTCAAACGAGTACAGTGATAAGGGGATAATGACAATTGGCACGACAGAGGGAGAGGGGGCCCTCCCGTGAGGGCTTAAAATTCTACAAGGAGGGGGAAGAGACAGGAGGTGGGGGGCAGACATGTTGTGGAGGAAGTAGTGACAAGTTTAGTAAAGGGTCATAGGCAAGCCTGAAGAAATGAGGTTTTCAGGTTGTTTTTGAAGTGGTGAAAGTGGAGGAGAGTCTGATGTGTTGGGGCAGTGAGTTCCAGAGTGTGGGGTGAAGCACGGGGAAGTCTTGGAGACGGTTGTGTGAGGAGCTGTAAGGGGAGAGCAGAGGAGAAGGTCCTGTGAGGGCGGAGAGTGCGTGGGGGGAGATATTTGGAAATTAGGGCAGAGATGTATGGAGGGGAGAGGTCGTGGGGAGCCTTGTAGGTCATGGTTCGTAGCTTGAATGAATTCGCTGGGCAATGGGAACCCAGTGTAGGGATTGGCCGAGGGGAGAGGCAGAGGAGTAGCGAGGAGAGAGGTGGATAAGAGGGGCAGCAGAGTTAAGGATGGATTGGGGGGAGGAGGGTGCTAGCTGGGAGGCACTGAGAAGGATGTTGCAGTAGTCTAGGCGGGAGTTTGGACAAGGGCATGGACCAGCATTTTTTTGTAGTGTCATAGCCGGAGGAAGAGCGGATGCGAGAGATGTTTTCAGGGGGAAAGGCGGCAGGCAGAGGTGGGGGTTTTAGGATGTGTGGTTTGAAAGAAAAAGCAGAGTCTAGGATTACCCAAGGGACAGCGGACTTGTGGGACCGGTGAAAGTGTAGAGCCGTTGACTGTAATAGAGAGATCAGGGGCAGGGGTAGAGTTGGATGGTGGAAAGATGATGAGTTCTGTTTTCCCCACATTTAGTTTTAGGAGACGTGATGAGAGAGGAAGGAGGAAATGGAGGACAGACAGTCAGGGACCCGGGAGAGTAGGAAGTGACATCTGGGCCAGAGATGTAGAGTTGGGTATCATCAGCATACAGGTGGTAATGGAAACCCATGTGAGGCTATGAGTGACCGAGGCCAAGGGTGTAGATTAGAGAAGAGTAGTGGACCGGGACTGACCCTTGGGGACACCAACAGAGAGTGGCCGGGGGGAGGAGGTGGAGCAAGAATGAGAGACGTGAAAGTCCGATCTAGTGAGGTACGAGGAGATTAAAGGAAAGACCCCAAGTCCTTGATGACGGGGAAGAGAGGATTTGTAGCAGGAGGGAATGGGCGAACAGTGTCAAAGGCAGGGGACAGGTCCCAAGAGGAGGAGCACAGGTAGTGGCATGAGGCTTTAGCAGTTACTAGATCATTAGGACTTTGGTTAGGGCAGTTTCGGTAGAGTGGTGGGGTCGAAAACCGTTTTGTAGTGGGTCAAAAAGAGAGTTGGAGGAGAGGTTGGGAGGACAGCTGAAGATAAACGTGCTGCTCGAGGAGTTTGGAAGCAATAGGGAGCCCAGTGAGATGGGGCGATAGTTGGACAGAGAAGAGGGGTAAAGGGTTGTTTTTTTTGGATTGGAGTGTAGTAGCATGTTTAAGGCAAAAAGGGGAAGATGCCAGAGGTTATTGATAGGTTGAAGAGATGAGCGAGTGCTGGGATGTAGATGCATGAGGTCTGGGATGAGGTGGGATGGCAGTGGGTCAAGACTACAGGTAGTGAGGTTGGATTTGGACAGTAAGGAGGAGAGCTTGTCATGAGTGCCCGTGGGGAAGCAGTTAAGGGGGAAGAGCAGGTTGCGAGGGTAGGGAGGGTGGTGGGGGACTGCGGGCTGAAGCTTTCTCTGATGAGGTTGCTCTTCTGGAGGCAGTGAGTGGCAAAGTCATCTGCTGAAAGGAGGGATGGGGGAGGAGGTGTTGGTGGACGGAGAAGAGAGTTGAAGCTCTTGAATAATTGTCGGGGGTTGTGGAGGGAGGTTATGAGAGTGGTGAAATAGTTCTGTTTGGCTGAGTCGATTGCGGACTTAAATGTCTGCAGTGAGTGTTTGGATAAGGCAAAGTCATCATTGGAGTGAGTTTTCTTCCAGCGGCGTTCAGCTATTCTGGAAGCTCGCCTCAGCTGTTTGGTTTGAGTCTTTGTGCCAGGGTTGTCTGTTGATTTTGCAGGGTTCTGTTGTGTGTGAGGTGAGCGACTGAGTCAAGGGCGGTGATGATTGTATGGTTGTAGAATGAAGTGTCTGCGTCTGGGTCATGGAATGAGGAGATAGTGGAAAGAGGTGTAAGAGAGTCAGAGAGAGTGTGAGGGTTGAGGTTTTGTAGATTCCTGCGGGGTCGTACTGGATATGAGACAGGAGGAGAGGTGGGAGGAGATAGTGGTGAAGGTAAGCAGGTTGTGGTCAGATATAGGGTTTTGGGGAGAGTTAGAGATGTCAGATAGGGGGCGAGGCGGGGTGAAGATGAGGCCCAGTGTGCGTCCATCTTTGTGAGTGGCTCCTGAGGGCCTTTGGGAGAGGTTGAAGGAGGAGCAGAGTAAAAGGAGTTTGTTGGAAGCAGAGTGGGGGGTGTCGATTGGGATGTTGAAGTCTCCCATGATAATAGTGGGGATGTCGGGGGAAAGAAAGTGGAGAAGCCAGGAAGCAAAGTGGTCAAGAAAGGCAGTGGCAGGGCCCTGGTGGTCGGTAAAACAACAGCCAAATTGGAGGTCGGAGAGGGGGGAAAGATGCGGACAGAGTGCACTTCAAAGGAGAAGAGTGTGAGGAAGGCAGAGGTGGGCGGGGACAAAGGAGCAGGTGTCAGCAGGAGGAGGCCGGGCACCTCCACCATGCTTGTTACCAGGGCGAGGGAGTGTGGGTAAGTTGGAGGCCGCTAAAAGAGAGTTGCGGGAGGGGAGACTGTTTTTCAGAGGGGGTCAGCCAGGTTTCAGCAGACCAAGGAAGAGTAGGTTGCGTGAGATGAAAAGTCAGTATGTATGAGAGTTTATTACATACAGACGCGCATTCCAGAGAGCTCAAGGAGAGGTTTGGGGTGAGCACGGGTCAGAGGGATGTGTATCTGGTTGAAGGGATTAGCAGAATTAGTAGTGCTGAGTCTGTTCGAGGAGGGCAGAGACTATGGTGGGAATGTGCTGGGGGGCCCTGGGTTGGGGGATAGGTCCCCGGAAAACTAGAAGGAGCAGTGAGAGGGTGAGTAGGTGGCAGTAGGATAGACTGTAGTTTGGCAGGGTTTGTTTGGTGCGGAGGGCATTAACAGTGAGGAAGAGGTTGGTGGCGGCAGACAGGTGTGAGGGTAGAATGCAGGGGGAGATGTAGAGTTCATTGTCCAGCGAGGGAGTTTGGGGATAAGCAGTAAGTGTGAGGAGAGTGGAGATAGCGATGATGAGGGAAAAGAAGAGCATAGTGTTAGATCAAAGTTGGACAGTTGGTGGAGGCGCTCTCTGGCTGGGACAGTTGATGGAGGCGCTCTCTGGCTGGGACAGTTGATGGAGGTGCTCTCTGGCTGGGACGGTTGATGGAGGCGCGTTCTGGCTGGGAAAGTTGATGGAGGCGCTCACGGCTGGGACAGTTGATGGAGGCGCTCACGGCTGGGACAGTTGATGGAGGCGCTCTGGTGGACAGTTGATGGAGGGCTCTCTGAGGGAAGGTGATGGAGGCGTTCTGGCTGGGACAGGTGATGGAGGGGTCTGGCTGGGACAGGTGATGGAGGCAGTCTCTGGTGGGACAGGTGATGGGGGCAGTCTCTGGCTGGGACAGGTGATGGGGGCCGTCTCTGGCTGGGGAAAGGGGATGGGGGCAGTCTCTGGCTGGGACAGGGGATGGAGGCAGTCTCTGGCTGGGGGCAGGGGGGTGGAGGCCGTCTCTGGCTGGGACAGTGATGGAGCGCTTCTGGCTGGGGACAGTTGATGGAGGGCTCTCGGCTGGGACAGAGGAGATGGAGGCGCTCTCTGGTGGGACAGTTGATGGAGGCGCTCTTGGCTGGGACAGTTGATGGAGGCGCTTTTCTGGCTGGGACAGTGATGGGGCGCTCTCTGGCTGGGAAGATGTGGAGGCGCTTTGGCTGGGACGGATGATGGAGGCGCTCTCAGGCTGGGACGGTTGATGGAGGCGCTCTCTGCTGGCGGTTGATGGAGGCGTCTCTGGTGGGGTTGATGGAGGCGCTCTCTGGCTGGGACGGTGATGGGGCGCTCTCTGGCTGGGACTGTTGATGGAGGCGCTCTCTGGCTGGGACTGTTGATGGAGGCGCTCTCTGGCTGGGACGGTTGATGGAGGCGCTCTCTGGCTGGGACGGTTGATGGAGGCGCTCAAGGTCAGTAAAATATATATTTTTTTTAATCTGCAACTGTATTGGAACAGATGTATGAGACAGAGTCTGTCTGGAATGCAGAGTCTGCTGTGGAGTGAAGTGTCTGTCTTGTTTCAGGGGACTTGCTGCGGCGGGAGGACATTGCAGGCTTTATGATTAGAGACCAGGCACTATGTTAACAGGGCTAGCGAGTATAGGAGTTAAACGCAGACCATGCCCGTGTGGGAGTCCCAGACTGAAATGCCCGGGTGTGCTGCCAGCAGGGCAAGCACGTCAGAGCTTAAGAAGGCACAAGCGCATCAGAGATCGCAGTCTCAGGCAGCTGCTCAGAGCTCCAAGTTGGTAGGACAGCATGTGTAGCTGTAGCAGGAGGCAAGACTGTGATGGCACCAACAGCTTCAGTCAGTTTTCCCAACTTGTCTCAGGTCAGAGTGTTAGGCTGGCCAGGTGCTAGAAAGGCAAGGATTAGTGAAGTCCACAAGCCTTAGCCCAGGGGACCCGGAATAGCAACTGAGCTCCTGGAAATTCTGAGTACAGTGCTGCAGGCCCAGAGGGGGGAGGCAGATGCCCAAAGATGGAGTGTTACCTTGCTGGGGCACTTGACTGGTAGGCCGCAGATACAGAGCAGATGGATCTTTAGTTCTGTACTGTGTAGTCGGTCACCGGAGGGCTCAAAACGTTCCTCAGGAGTTCAGGCAACAGATTCTGGAACCCAGCAGGGTGGATGGCAGGGTTATGGAGGTTTAATTGAGCAGAGATGAGGAGTATTCAGCAGAGCTCACAGCAGAAGCAACTGCCGGGTGGGTGGGGCTTCTTAGCAGAGCTTCTTAGGTGTTGGAATCTTTTATGTGGTACGACTTTTTCTTGCCAAAAAACATAAGTGTTCTCCCTAGGTATTTAACCTTATTATGCCAATATGCTTACTGTGTGCAATATAGTTGTTTCATGTCCTACTATAGTTCTTTTCTATATAGGTGGACTGGGGGATTTAGGAGGAGTAGAGAGACAGACATATACAAGAAGGCTTAAATTTTACATCTGACAGAGTGTCTGTTGCATCTTAAGATAATATACTTATCCCCTAAGCATAATAGATATGCTAATGGAAACCTGCCTTATATCTATGATCTTGAGTGCGTCTAATAAAAGTGGGGAAGGCAATAGACTAAAATAGCCGACTTGGGATAGCGGACTTTGCGATCGGCGACCTGGTGCGATCGGCGAGTGCGGGCAAGGAACCGGCGCCGTGGTTGTATGTTCGCGCATGCGCCATATGACCGGCTGATAGCTGCGGCCATCTTTATTGATCCACGCACGCGCGTTGTGACACACTGGCATCCGCGGCCATCTTTGAATGTCCGCACACGCGCACTGAACATTTTAGGACGCCGAGTCTGTCCGAGCGTACGGGCATTCCGGCGCGGCGGCTCCCTTTTGAATCCAGCACCTGTTTGGACAGTAGGTCATTGGAAGGAATGTAAGTGGGCGGTACTTCAACTAGTTGGATTAGAGATACCATACTCTATAAAGTGTCGGCCAGAGACAGGGTTCTTTGTGGGACATTGGCTCCTCTACACTATAGGAGTACCCATCGTGGAGCACACCAGCGCCAAACTCGTACAAGGGTTAACAGGAGTTTATCTATAACATACCCTTTTTGTAATTAAGTTTGAGAGCTGTGAATACATATGCTTTTTCTGTCCTTTGTTTTCAGGCATACCAGCCTAATATGGAAATGACCCTCTGAACAGGTACTATGTATGTACTCTAGTTTTGGAGTGATAAGACTAGTGGTTTGGTACATGTTTTTCTTAACCCCATTGAAGAGTCCATGAGAGAGGGACGAAACGCGGCGTCTGGGGATTGTTATGTGAATTCTTAGACTAACTTTGAATTTAAACTACTAAGTATATTCTCCATTTGTTTATGGTTTTGAAGTGGAATAGTGCGGAGCATCCACTCTGCACATGTTTTTCTGGAGGGTGCGTCTAGGCAGGAAATTAAGTCTACATAGCGGGGTCGCCCTTGTCGGGGCGGGTTCTCTGCCGTAGATAAGTAGAGGCTTGGACAAAGATAAGGTTTAGGTACTTAGACTGTGTGTAGATACATTGTCCCCTAAATATGTGCATTATTGTTTGACACTATCACTATTTAGGTATTACGTATTTTAGAGATATTTGATTAAAAGTTATATTTTAAAGGGATTTTTTTTCATTTTGGTGATAGTTCTGATTGTATTAAATTCCTATTGCTTTAAATAATTGGGAGGTTCTGTGGTTGCAGAGCTTCAGGCAGACCAAAACCGATAAGTTGCACCATGATGAAGAGGGCGTCACTCAGATACACACGAGGACCCCTTAAATATACCAACCCTCCAATCTGCATAAACAAAAACACACCCCTCTGAATGACAGATAAAGCAATTACCCAATACAGCGTATAGTCGCGTCGTCATGTGCATACTGCAAATGCGTCCAACAGGACCAATAACTCCAGGCACAATAGCCAGCATGTAAACATATACTCACGCTACCGGCGTCCCTAACGATGAACTGTGCATGTCCACAACACGGGCGCAAGCACGTACAAGATAGACGGCAGATACAACGGCGTCCTTAAAGATGAACTGCGCAGGCGCGCCGCAGGCGCAGATATGCCGTCAGATGAACAAGTGTGCCTGAGACGTACTGCGCAGGCGCGTGAAAGGCGCAGGTATGCCGTCAGATGAGCGCAAGTACGCCCGAGACTCCGCACACAACAACATCATATCATACCCACTGCGCACGCGCACCAAATGGAATGCACAGCAACGCACATCACTCCTGTACCACAACAGTAGTTAATCACTGTACATCCACAGTGCCTGACCTGCCATAGATACCCAAATAGCACCATCCTTCCCTGGCACATGTAAAGATACAACAATATATATTTATGATATAAACATATATCAAAACAATAGGTAAGACATACAATGATGCCCCTAATGCCCTCAATATCTGTCAAACTAAGGGAAAAAAAATATTTATGCAGAACAAAGTAAAAAAAAGGTAAACAATTGATGACAAGATGAAATAAGAGTAAATGACCTAATTCAGATCTAATAACTCAATCATTATGGCTAAGCTAATCTAAGGCGTATAGTCCTCTTTATTACAAAAAGCTCCCAAACTGTAAAGACTCATTTAACCCATTTGGCGAAACAACTTTTAACCTATATATCCATTGGGTCTCCTTTCTAAGAATCTTTTGATCCATATTACCACCACGTGGAGAGGGATGGATAACCTCAATAGCAAGAAATCTCAGATGTCCAAAATCACCTTCATGAACTACCCATATATGTCTCGCAATTGCCGTATCTCTCCAATTGTGAATATCACCAAGATGCTCGCCTATCCTACAACGTAACTGGCGGATAGTTTTGCCCACATAATACAGTTGACATCCACATATGCAAAGATAGACCAGCCATTGTTGTTTCGATGTGGTCTGTTCTAGAGACCAAAGACTCAATGTCTCCTCTAAAATCATTCATCATCTGTTTGAAGTCATTTTGGAGATGCTCCCGAAATGTTTTTGTGGAGTTTGGGGTTCCCCGGGAGGTTGAAAATTTCGTAGTTTTAGGGATTCAGCATGAGATGGAGTAGGAGATGGAGGGAGACTAAGAGTTCCTCTTAGTGTTTGGGAATTTTTGATGAGGGGTTTTCTGGGGAAAAATTTTGTAAGCTTGGCAGGCATCTTGGGTTGGTTCTTTTTCGATGTACCACCCATATTGCGATATGGAGATCAGAGAGAATTATATTGAAAAGGGTAAGGATATGTATAACTTCTGATATTTAAATATATAGAATTAAAAAAAAAAAAATTCTAAGGTTGGGAGGGCGGTAGAGACGGTCCACTTTTTAAAGGTCCCGACCAGTGAGAAAAGTGCCGTAAGGGTTAAAAACCAATGAGGGAAAAGAAAATTTGAAAGGGGGTTTTGAGCCCCGGGCTGAAATGGGATTTATTAAAGGGTAACGTGCTATAAACTACCCCTAATGATATTGGAGACCTTTAGAAGATGTTGTTGTGGAAAGGGAAAGTAAGCCCGGGTTTTTGGTGATGGGGTTAGGGAAGGTCCCTTTGAGGGTTATTTATGCAATCACAGGGAAGGTTGGAAAAAAAAGAAATTGCCGGGAATCAAAAATTTTGTTAAAAGGGAGCGCCAGTTATTTGGGTTCACTTTAAACTGACTTGCTGCGGCAGGAGAGATTCACGGGCTTTGTGATTTGGGCTGATAGGCCCTTTGTTTTAGAGAGCGGTATGACCTTTAAATTTTTCCCGAAAAAATGGATCACTTCAAAAAAGTGTGAAGTGTGATAGTTGGGTATTTCTAAACCGGATTGATTTAAACTACCCTTTCCCTTTGTTTTCCACCTTTAATGTTGTGGAGCCCCCCCGTTTGCCACTAGTAGGGAGGGAAAATGGAAATTGTCTTTTTAGGGCCTGCCACACAGACCGAGGGAGGGAACGTCCTCCCGTTTTCCCCCCCAGCGGTTTTCCCCGGGGTGATCGGGCCCCGGACCCGATGTAAAGTTCCCCCCCGGGGCCCGGAAACTTAAGGAAGGTAGGAGAAGCGATGAGAGGAGCGTAGTTAAATTTCCCCTCCAAGGTTGACAGGGGGAAACATGCGGGGAAGCTTTTTTTGCTTGTCACGCCAGAAGTCCCCTGTTTAGAAGCACCGCAGCGTTGGGGGGCCCCGGGGTCTTTCTCTTCGGGGGGGTAAGCTTTTGGGGTTTTGGTATTGATGCCCAAGGGGGTTTTTGGGGGTGGTTTGATGCCTGACCGGAGCCCTCTTTCCAACATTAACCAAACTTCAAGAGAAAGGCCCCGTCCCCCTTTTAAAAACCCGGTTTTTTGGGTTTTTGGGTTTTTGGCCAAAAAATTTTTTTTTCCTTGCTGTGTGACTTAAACCTTTGAATGGAAAAAAGAACGTTTGAGATAGGCTGGTGTCCCCAAAAATTGGTGGGCAAGTTTTTTCCCATTGTGGGGGCTTTCTCTGGAAACCCAAAACTCCAACCCGTTATTAGTGATCCCTTTAATTTTTTCTGTGGGCACAGAGAGAGTTAAATTTTGTTTTCTGTAGGGCGGTTTAAAAATTTTGGTTTCAGAAAGGGGGATTTGATAATAAACCCCCTTTAGATTTACCCCCCTTGGGCCAGGGATTTCCGTGAACTGTCGCCTTTTAGAACTGGTCAATTAAGGGGTTTAGAATTTTATTTCCCGTACAGGATTTGGAAAAAGGGATTTTTTAAAATCGCAATAAAGATTTTTAGAGGTGGTCTTGATAAAATTATTTGATACGGAAAAAAAACAAAAAAACATTCATAATCTCACTATAGGGGCGGGAAAAACGATTAAAAAATTTGATAAATTTAAACCAGATTCATATCGGTCGGCGGATAAGGGTGGGTCTATCATTATTTTAGACACAAGTCTATATATAAGGGAAAATATGAGTGTGCTGAATGATTTTAACATGTATAGAGAACTACAAAATGACCCTACTGAGAAATTTGAACTTGAAGTTAAAAAATTGTTGGATTACGGGGTAGCCTTCAATGCATTGTCCACCAATTTAGCAGAACGCTTGTATGCCAAAACCCCTGTTGTCCACATTTTTCATTCACTCCCAAAAGGGTGTTTTCCCTCCTTTATTCCACCCCATAGTATCAGGCATCTAATCGTCAAGGGGGAATTTTGGAATGGGTTGACATCAACTTAACCCTTGTTAAAAAAATGTCCGGGGGTTTAATATTTTGTGAACTAGGGCATTTAATTTTTCCTAGAAAGAAGTGGCGACTTTATTTTGGCTTTTGTGCGATGTGGTGGCCGTACTCAAACCCCCCATGAAGGAAACTCAGTTCCAACAGTTTTTTTTGTTTTTTTTTAATAAATACATTGCTTTTTCTACCAATAAGCAGACTTTTTTGGTGGAAGCTGTTAATTTGTTGAGGCACAATTATTTTATGTTCAATAAAAAATTTGTTTAATTGTATAAAGGGTACCTGGATGGGCGCATGGTTTTCTCCATCCCTGACCAATATTTTGATAGCCTTTTGGGAGAAGATATTCTTGTTCACAGAGAGTAATCTGTTCCTCCCCTACATCAGTATGTACGGGAGGTACATAGATAATCTGATACTGCTGTAGGGGGAGCGAACACGAGACCATCTCATTTGTGAATTATGCTAACAGCAACTCCACAAACCTTAGGTTCACCTCTCAATTCAAATTTTTAAGTATAAATGTCCTGGATTTCTACTTGTGGTTGGGATGGAGGTTATCCCATATTGTAAGTCTTCTTCCAAAGATTCTACCTTATTGGCCACAAGTACGTGATGGCTAATATTCCCTTTGGAGAGCTAGTGAGATTGAGACACAACTGTAGTTCGGACCACATTATCCCCATTATGAAAAAAAAGTATGCCATAGATTACGAGAGAGAATATTCCAGCAAACACATTGAAAATAGGAGTGGTGCAGAGGATGTATGTTCTGTATATGTTTATTCATTGTGCTATGTCCTGGTATGTGAATTGTGAATAGTGGACTCCCAACCAATCATTGTCTTGCTGTTTATGTTTTTTCATTGTGTTTATGTCTGGGTATGTGCCTAGATTTCACCCAATCTCTGTATTGATTAATCACCCTATGTTTATTTGTATTGCTAGTGACCCCACATTCTGCCCTTCTAGTATCTTGTCTGCTGGCTGATTTGTAACGCCACCCATTGCTGGCAGCTGGGCCCACTGATTTATAACAATGAACTGCACATAGTATGGTATAAATTTATTAGCCTGGGTCAGTATTGCCCAAATGGGGCCCAGTATAGCCATGTAGAGAAGTGAACCATATCTGGAAGTGAAACATATATGAAAGTGATTGATTAGATTAAATAAAACCGAAATTAAGTGGGCCGAAGGGGGCTTGGAGGAACGCCTTTTTTTGTGAGTACTGTAACTAGTCTTTTTCTTTAAAAAACAAAACAAAAACCGTTTTCACCATGCTTACTATTGCTTTTCTATCTTGCAGCATCTCCCTCCTGGCCCTTATACCCAGTTATGCCCTGAGAATCCTTTCCCGTGCAGCGGCCTCTTCCTTCCTCAACTATGTATTACATCCCACACACACTCCTTTCCCTTTTAAAACTACCAACAACCCCTCATTTTTGTGCCGCACAAGCCGCTTCATACTCATCACTGAACCATTGCTGTATCTTTTCTTTCTCCTGCTTCTCGCTGCAGGTGACATCTCTCCAAACCCCGGCCCACCCTCCTTTACTGCTCACCCCCTCCTCCCTCCATAGAAAACCTGCTAACCGCTTGTATTCGCGGGTTATGTCTTTTCCAGTCCCTTTTAAATGTGCTCTGTGGAACACCCGATCCGTCTGTAACAAACTCATGCTGTCCATGACCTGTTCTCCCCTTAACTCCTCAATTTCCTAGTCTCATTTAAAAACGTGGCTCCAGCAATTGACAACGCTTCCTTGCGCTTCACCTATGGTGGGCTCCCACTTCCCCCCACCCCCAGACCTAAGAACAGGCTGGGTGGAGGATTTGGCATACTCCTTTCTCCACACTGCACTTACCAGGTCATCCCTCCCACACCCTCCCTCACTTTCCTCTCCTTTGAGGTCCACACCCTCAGACTCTTTCAGCCATTTTGCCTCAGACTCGCAGTTGTGTACGACCCCCCGGCTCCCCGCAGTTTCTAGATCATTTTGTGCCTGGCTTCCTCATTTCCTCTCTACTGAAATACCCACATCATCATGGGTGATGTTAAACATCCCCATTGATGCCCCCATGTCTCCCTCTGCCTCTCAGTTCCTTTCCTAACTCTTCCTAGGCCTATCTCAGTTTACAGAATCTCCCACCACAAAGATGGGAACTCTCTTGATCGGGTTTTTTCTGTAACGTTCCTCAATCTCTAACTTCACTAACTTCCCCTTATACTCTCTCTGATCACAACTTGTTCCTTCACTATTACTAATTCTCACCCATCTCCAGACACACCTGCCCATCACCCATTCAGAAATATCCGCTCCATTAACACCGGGAAAACTCACAGACACCATACAGCCCTAACTGCCCCCAATTCTCCTCCATTCCTGTCCTGACCTGGCTGTCAAACATTACAATGAAACTCTCACAACCACCCTGGACATATTGACACTGCTCACACACCGCACAACCACAGTCAGACGCCGGCAGCCTTGGCACACGCCTCAGATTCCCCATTGCAGTGATTTTCCCAGGTTTTGCTGAGCGTCTGTGGAGAAAGTCGAAGCTACCTGCAGACTTTTCCACTATAAAGTCAATGCTAGGACTTACAAAACTGCCCTTCACTGTGCCAAACAAGAGTATTTCACCTCCCTCATCTCAACATTACACAAGAACCCTAAACGCCTGTTTGACACCATTCACTCCCTTCTCAGGCCTAAATCTCATGCCTTGGTTACTGACCTCTGTGCTTAAGACCTGGCCACTCATTTAAAAGAGAAAATTGACAGAATCTGGCAAAACATCTCATCTCAAACCCCCCGTCAGCACCCGTCTGGTCCTCCCACAACATCCCCAGCTTACTCTCAGCTCTTGACCGACGACAGAAAAAGAAGTGTCCAGCCTTCTCTTGCCTGCTCGCCCACCAACTGCTCTAGTGACCGATACCTCCCACCTTGTCCAGTCCATTTCTCCGGCTGTCCTCTCTCACATAGCTACAATCTGTAACCTCTCTCTCTCCACTGGGATTTTCCATCTTCCTTTAAACCCGCTGTTATAACTCCTTTACTGAAAAAGCCCTCTTGGACCATCCTTCGCTGCCAACTACCCACCCCGTTCTAACCTACCCTTCATTTTTTAAACTCCTGCAACGCTTGGTCTACTCTCGCCTAATCCACTATCTCTCTGCTAAATCTTTCTCGATCCCCTACAATCCGGTTTCAACACCCTACACTCCACGAGAAATTGCTCTAACTTAAAGTTCCAATGATTCCTCACTGCTAAAACTCAGGGCAACTACTCGTTTTTGCTGCTTCTGGTTTCTCTGCAGCTTTTGACACTGTTGATCACCACCTTCTCCTCAGCATGCTCAGCACATTGGCCTCCAGGACACTGCTCTCGTTGGTTCTTATCGTACCTCTCGATGCTCCTTCAGTGTCTCATTTGCGGTTCACCTCTCTCCCCTTCTCTTGCGCTGTTAGGGTTTCCACAGGGATCCGTTTAGGTCCTTCTCTTTTCTGTCTACACAGCCCCATTGGACAAAACATTTAGCAGATTTGGCTTCCATTTCCATCTTACGCGGATGGACACTCAACTATACACCTCCTCCCGGGCATCACTCCCCCCCTGCTACAAAACACAAATGATTGTCTGTCCGCAGTCTCTGAAATCATGTTCTCTCTCTATCTCAAACTAAACTCAATAAAACTGAACTTCTAGTATTCCAACATCTTCTAACCGACCTTACCTGCCATTTCGGGCTCAGTGTGTGGCACCACCTATAAAATCCTAGGTAGCAGGCCCGCTGTCTTGGGGTTATATAGATTCCGATCTGTCTTTAACCCTATATCCAATCTCTAGCCTGCTCCTGTCACCTGCACTCAAGAACATCTCCAGAATCGTTTCCTTTTCTCACTGTGAAAACACTCAACCCCCATTGTTGCTCTTATTAATTTTCGTCTTGACTACTGTAACTCCCTGCTTGTCGGTCTCCCTCTCTGTAAACTCTCCCTCTCAATTTTGTCCTGAATGCCAGCAGCCAGGCTTGTCTTTCTTTCCAGCCGCTAAATATGTGCCTTACCCTGTGTCAGTCACTGCATGGTTGCCCATTCAGTACAGGATACAATTAAATCATCACACTCACCAATAAAGCTTCCACCCGCGCTGCACCCCCTAACATCTCCTCCCTCATCTCTGTCTACCACCTACCGCTCTCTCCACTATGCTAATGATATCAAATTTTCATTCCTCAAATCATCCGAACCTCCCTTTCCCGTCTCCAAGACTTCACACGTGCAGCACCAGTTCTCTGGAATATGCTACGCGGGGGGATCTGGCACATCAGAACTCTCATAGCTTTAAGAGGGCCCTGGGAATTTCATTTCTCACTCTGGCCTTTCCAGAATCCCTAATGCCTAACCCCCCACCCCCACCCGCAAACGCACTCATTTTCGGCACTTAATGTATATAGATGTACTGTCTGGGTGGAGGTCCATCCAAATTCTACATAAAACAAAACCCCCTATTTATGTCACATGGCTGGACCATTGTAAAATCTAGCACTTCTTACCCTTGTCTCACCGTACACCCTAATAGAGTGTAAGCTCTTGCGAGCAGGGCCCTTCCCTTGTGTCTCATCTGTTAGTAGCTTTTCATTGTGCAATGTATGTTTTTTTTGTCTACACCTACACCCTCCAAATTGTAAAGTGCTATGGAAAATATGTTGGCGCTATATAAATAAAGATTATTATTATTATCTAAAAAACTACACTCCTAAAATTATTCGAAACAACACTTAGAAACTTTGTTAACCCTTTAGGTGTTTCACAGAAATTAATTCAAAGAGGTAAAAATTCGAAATTGAATTTATATTGCAGATTTTTATCCATTGTTTAGTGAAACACAGTAAATTATGACAGAGAAACACAACTCAATATTGATTCACCTGATTCTGGGACACTAGCCTATATGTGTCCCTAGTGAGCTATTTGGCTCAACCAGAGGCTTCAGAATTTAAAGAGTACCCTCTGGATTTTGTGACCTCATGTTTATTAGAACATTTTAAGGCACCATTTTAGGTTTGCTGACACCCTCAGGTGCTAAAACTTAAACTACTCTAAAGAGACTGAATTTTGGAAACTACACCCCTCCAGAAGTTCATCTAGAGGGGTGGTGAGTATATTGACCTTACAGATGTTTTTACATTTTTTTTTGGGCATTGGGCCATGAAACTAAAAAATATTTTTTTTAATATGCAGTTTCAGTTGAATTTTTTTTCATTGTGACACGGAGAACGACAGAACCCCAAAATCTATCACCTGATTTTTCCAAATTTGGCAATGCCTTATATGTGGGTGTAAAATTATGTTTGGGCATATGGCAGGGCATACAAGGGAGGGAGTGATATTTAGTGTTTAGAGTGCAGATTTTGATGAATGATTCTTGTGTGCTATGTCACACCTCCTAGGTGTTAGTAAAAGTGACACCTTACAAAAGTGATCCCATTTTGAAAACTATGCCCCTTAAGGTATTTATCTTAAGGGCATGAATTAAACAGAAGTCTGTGGTAAAATTAAAGAAGAAATATAAGTAATGCACCCCAATAGCAATTGCCCTGTTTCACTGGTGTTTAGAAATACCATCACATCATTGCCTGGCCACATGGCAGAGCCCAAAAGTAAAGTGGTACCCCAAGGCTTTCAACACATAATTTTAGGCTAAATGATTTCTAGGGTCCACTGCAAGCCTGCTTTGGATTTCAGCTCACAGAACGATGTAAATTGTCCAGAATTGATACCAATTTGAAAACTACACCTCTTAATCATCTAGGGGTATAATAAGTAGTTTGAACCCACTCTTTAGGGCACAAATTAATGAAAATCTGGTTGTAAAATTAAAATTTAGATTTTTTTTTTAGTGAATGTTATTTAAGGGATTATTCCATTATAATACATAGATTTCTTTATGTCCCTATTAATTCCATATTTTTGTAATATAAATGTCCACTGCATGTATTTTCCGCCAGATGATTTTTGACACCGCTGGCGTTCCTAAAAACTTAAAAGATGTTCATTCTTCCGCTCGGTTTTCAGGCAGAACATGAACATGTGGGTGTGAAGGTAGATGTCTTGAATCTGCAAACTGTGGACAAAAGCCGTCCCCCTACATGCCAAAAAAGACAAAGTGCTGGTCAGAAAATCTGACCAGTATTTTGTCTTTGCCATGGGAATGCACCCTTTCAAGCTTCCAGTGGCAGAGCTGATCAGGGCCGTTCCTAGGCTAAACTGCACTCAAGGCGAGGTGAAGAAATTTCTCTCCCCCCCCCCCCTCCACGTACCATAATGCGCCACAATGTGACACAGTGCATCACCATCAACCAAATATACAAAAAGCTTTAGCACAATGTGCTACGTATAAAACTACTAGATAATAGTCATACAGTTACCAAATAACACTACTACACAAAACCAGAATCCCAGGATAATATTTCCAGGGTCCTACTAAGACCACATATTACCAGCACATAGTGACCGAATAATACCACAACACCATGACCACATATCACCACCACATAGTTACTGAATAATACTACTGCAACGCCATGACCACATATTACCAGCACATAGTGACTGAATAATACACCATACCATTACTGAATACAAACCATTATACTACAACCTATATTACCAGCATACAGTGGTGGATACCAATTGTACACAAGTTCTGCAGACATATAAATGACTGCAGTAAATTTACATCCAGACACTTACAGGAGATGTCTCTGAAGAGTTGTTCTTTCCCTTCTCTTTTCCATCTGTCCCAGACCACCATGACGCTTCTCACGGCCATGACTCGTCACTGTAGAATTTACAAAACAATATCTTAGACGCCTCAATTTATCAGCACTTCTCTACCATTTCCTACCTATATACAAACTCCCCATTTATAGTGCCCCATATGGTAGGCATGCAATATGCCCCCTGTAGCCAGATAGAAACCCCTATAACCAGGTAGTAGCGCCTTATAGCCAAGTAGTAGCCCCTGTAGTAGCCCCCTATAGCCAGTTAGTAGCCCTGTAGTAGCACCTATAGTCAGATAAAAGTCCATGTAGTCAGGTAGTAGCCCCCTATAGACAGTATCCCCTATAGCCAAATAGTAGCCCTTGTATTAGCCCTTATAGCCAGGTAATAGCCCCGATAGTCAAGTAATAGCCCCTATAGCCAGATAATAGCCTCTGTAGTAGCCCCTATAGCCAGATAGCAGCCCCTGCCGTAGCCCCTCTCGTCAGGTAATAGCCCCTGTAGCCAAGGAGAATAAAATAAAAAAAACGTACTCGCCTCACCACGGTCCCTGCGTTCAGGTCCGGGAGCTGCTGAGCAGTGTAAGCAGCTTGACATCATCACGCCGCTTACGCTGTCACACAGCTCCCAGGGATCTTCTTGGCCAGCAGAGGCTGCCGGGTTAGGAGATCCAACGTCGCAGGGGGCGTGGTGAAAGCCGTGCATCCTCTCCAACGCTGATACATACAGGGGAGGAGGCAGGACAGTAACGATCCGTCCTGCCTCCTCCCTGTACACGCAGCTGCACGCTCACGGTGTGCAGCTGCTGTGTGACTCTGTGCGCCCGTTTTACAACGGCTGTGTTGAGTCAGAGGCGAATGGGCGGGCGAGGTGAGTGGAGTCTCGGTGCCCCGGGCTATCGCCCGCCCGCCCTTAGAGAGGGCCCTGGAGCTGATGATGCCTAGCCAGAATCATAGTGCTCACTGAAGGAGCAACCCTCAGTCATTTGGCACTCAACAACATGTACAGCTGACGGCTCACTGACATAGGAGATGTATTGCTCTTCCACTATTGTGAGAAGTACAAACTCATCATCTACACTCACCGGCCACTTTATTAGGTACACCTGTCCAACTGCTCGTTAACACTTAATTTCTAATCAGCCAATCACATGGCGGCAACTCAGTGCATTTAGGCATGTAGACATGGTCAAGACAATCTCCTGCAGTTCAAACCGAGCATCAGTATGGGGAAGAAAGGTGATTTGAGTGCCTTTGAACGTGGCATGGTTGTTGGTGCCAGAAGGGCTAGTCTGAGTATTTCAGAAATGTGATCTCCTGGTATTTTCACGCCCAACCTTCTCTAGGGTTTACAGAGAATGGTCCGAAAAAGAAAAAACATCCAGTGGCGGCGTCCGTGGGCGGAAATCCCTTGTTGATCCCAGGGTAAAAGGAGAATGGGCAGACTGGTTGAGTGATAGAAAGGCAACAGTGACTCAAATAGCCCCCCGTTACAACCAAGGTAGGCAGAAGAGCATCTTGAACCCCCGTACGGCGAACTTTGAGGGATGGGCTACAGCGCAGAAGACCACACCGGGTGCACTCCTTTCAGCTAAGAACGGGAAAATGAGGCTCCAATTTTGCCCCAAGTATCGAAAATTGGACAGTAGAGTTTGGGAAAAACTTTTGCTGGTTGTGAGCCCGGGTTTTTTGCTGCGGACATTCGGATGGTAGGGTCAGAATTTGGCGTCAACAACATGAAAGCATGGTCCTCCTGCCTTGTATAACGGTTCAGGCGGGTGGTGGTGTTCATGGTGGGGGAATATTTTTTGGCCCTTTGGGGCCCCCTTGGCCCAATTGAGATCTTTTGCAACACCTTGTTGAATCTTTCCCACGAAGAATTGAGGCAGTTCTAAAGGAAAAAAGGGGGGTCCAACCCGTTACTAGATGGTGTACCTAATAAAGGGGCCGGGAGTGTTAGGGCCCCTTGGGGGCTTGAATACTGGGAAGTGGCATGCTGATCTCACTCTGTATCTCCTAGGCAATTCAAAGCACACACTCCCTTTTTTCCACTAATAAGACCGCACAGAAGCTTAAATGGGTTTTCTCACCTCAGCATTTTGTAGGCTTCTTAGCAGCTTTACAGCCTCAGATTCTGAAATAGAGGGGCAGGTTTCTCGTCACAGTAGGGTGTATCTGCACTCTCTGAAGACACCACCTACACTCCTCCAAGGCTAAGTATTCCTGTCTGGGGAGCTGTGAAAGCCAACTTACTCCCAGGCTCCACAAGCAATCCTTGAGGTGGAAAGCTTAGTTGCGATCCTTTAGTGATAGGTGATCTGCATCTGCTCTCGCTTCTGTGCTCTTCAGTCAGGTCTCTTCATATGTGGATCCTCATGGCTCCAGCACCCTAATCGCTCCTGTTGCTCCACTTTATTTACTTTGGCTGCACTCATTTTTGCTCCATGTTCCTTTCTTAGCTTATAATTTTTGATGGAAGGGTTTGACAGCAGATATGCTTAGACAAATAACCCCGAAATGTTACCAAACCTAACAAATTTCCCGGGAGTCCCCCACCCTGCCTGTGTTCACAGCTAATGCAAGAGTAATAACAACACTGTGAAGAGGGCTATGCATGTGAACTGATGGGATCCTAGCAATCATACCAATATATAATAAAAATGGGTCTGCATATATAATATATATTTGTGTAATGATTTTTGAAATTGTATGTAAATCTATTGTGTTGGTATTTATATATGTACACATGTTAAAATCATGACCCAAATATATATGTAGAAAGACATTTTTATATAGATATTGTGAAAAGCTGCAAATTTAGTGGGAAAAAAATGGGTTTTGGTGCAAAGGAAAATGGGTTTTATTACACCCAGCAGAAAAACAAAAGCAGCAATCAAAAATCCATTTGGGGGTTTTCAGCAGTCGTTTAAGTAAACACCAAAAAATATAAGCTTTTCTTCAGAAGTTTTACAGTTATTTAAAACCCATGTAGGGGTTTGAAGCAGTCCATAGGCAGAGTAGCTAGTCTGCCTCAAGTCTGATTTCCAGAGCTCTTCCCTCTGCTCCTCACCGGATCATACTGTAGAGCAAAATGGCAAAAACCAGTTTCGGTTTTAATTTCCCTCACCTGAGGTCTAGGAGCGGCAGGCTCTAAAGGCCTCAAGAGGTCCAGTAAAGACTGGACCATGGGAATGGCCTCCCACCCACGCTCCGGGAAAAGAGCCCATGTAATCTGCATGGCAGCTATACTAACTATAGCCACATCCGTTACCTACCGTCACTGACTAAAAAATTTTTTTCTCCACCGGCCCCGGGATTCGGAGCCATAATTGCTTTTTCCTGCTAAAATTTCAAACTAGGTGCAAAGTCTGAGATGTACTGCGGGTTTGGGCCATTGACCCCTTTGGGAATAAAACAAAAAGTTTGACAGATTTTTTGCCTTCCACCATTTCCCTGCTGGTGCCTACAATATTACAAATGTAAGTTGTTGTTTATTTTATATATAAAATGGATCATACATATGTATCTATGTATTTGATATATAAATGTATCTGTACATATACATTTGTGTTTAGGATTTTTGAACTGATATTTATTGTGTTGATATTTCCATAAACTGAAATATATGAAAAGAGATCTGTTTGTACAGAGGTCTGATGTGTTTTATTTATGAAAAAAAAAGTGAATAAACGTTTCCGGGTATATATGAAATTTCCTCCCTTGAAAACCGACCAAAGCAAAAATGGGCCTGCAGATCCAGCAACCAATGATAGTGAAAGAAACCCGACTGGGTACTGCAAATCCCCTATGCGCCACAAAAAAACAAAAATTTTGCTAAACTTACCATTTGGATAATAAATCCTATTACAAGTTTTTACATTTTTGGTTCCCCAAAGGTCTTTTACAAAGGGAGGTTTTTTGGTCGGATTTTAAACGGTATGGGATTTGGAAACCCCCCGAAAAACCCTTGAAACCCTCCCCCTGACTTTAATGAAAAAACCATTCAGTAGTCTACAAAACAGTTTTCAGCTGGACGACTTTTCACCGCCGGCGTTCCGTAAAACTTTGAACATGCACAATCTTCCATCGGTTGCATATGCCGTGTGGATGCAACCTTGTTTTAACCTATGATTTTTGTAGTGAGAAAATTCCCTCATTAAACTCATTGATGTGATTCTCCGTTGTTCAGAAATACAATCACTTAGGCCGTTTTTGTGGGTCCGGGCCGGGTGGGAAAAAAATCAGTCCGGCACACAGTCCCCAGCAGCCACATACAATATCCGCTTACAAAATTTCCCTTGTTCCCGCACATCGCCACTTTCTAAAATAAACTACTGTGTTTTTGGTGCGTTTTTGTGCAGAAAGGCCCAGCAGTTAATGCTGTACATTTCTGGACAAAAAAAAAACTGAAAAAAAAAAAAAAAAACGCTCCCCTGTGAAAGCCCCTACACACAAGCAAAAAAGAAAAAGTGGTGCAGAGGAAAAACCATGAATTAACCGGTAGATAGGGTGCCCCCCGTAAATTTGCGGAGGGCCAATAATTAAAACCAAGGAAAGCGGGGGAAAAGGTCTTAAAAGTAAATTTTGTAATACAAGCTAAAAAAGTATTGACACAAAAAGATTTCAATCTAAGAAAAGGGTAGAAAAATGCACCAAAAAGAAGGGTTTGGGAAGGTTGTATGTGTCACCTATAAATCCAAAAATTATTATCCCTAACCCCATCAAGTAGAGTGGAAAAAAAAATGGATTGTCACCCCAATAAGGGCTTTCTGTCTGAAGCCCGACGTATTTGTAAAAAAACCCTCTTTTCCCCACGTCCCCTCCCTAAATGTTTAACCATCCCAAAATTTGGGCTCTAGGGGACAATTAGGACAGTTATCTTATGGAAAAAGGGGAAAAAAAAAAAACATTACAGGGTTGGGTAAAAGAAAAAAACAGAACTATATAACAGGCCCGAGGGGAAATTAAAGCCCGATACGTGATATAAGCTGTAAACCCCCCAAATAGAAGACAAACTATGTCCCCTAAGAAATAAAGACCTGATATAGATGGGGGGGGGCCTCAAAAGTATTCATAAGTTCCAATTTACATTTTAAAATACCGGTGTGAATGTGGTGGCATCACAAATGTTGATGAGAATACCGTAATCAGGACATGCATCACAAAAATGTTCTTAGACCCATCGTTTCCCCCCTGTAATTTTTGCCGGTCATTTCTGTCTGCGCTAAATTTCTGGCAGTCCGGCCGCTCAGGATCCCTCCCCCTGTAGTGGCCCCGCCGCCTTGAGTGTTACTAATTTTCTGGGACGGGAGCGTTCCCGGCTAAGTGCGGCACCACAGCTGTGGTCGTCAGCGCGGCCTGCGGTCCTCTGTAGTGGCTGCAGCCCACATCAAATGCGTGCTGGTGCTGCCGTGTCCTGCTGCGCGCGGCCACATGTCAAGTAAGTGCCATCCCGTGATGCACTTCCCTAGCGGCCCCTTGTGGCGGCTGCTTCCCTTAGCGGCGGCGGCTGCTTCCCTCTGCGCTGGCGCTGCTATGAGGTGAACAGTGCCAGAGTAATCATACAGGTGCATAGGCGGCCCAGGTGTGTCCCGGCTGCGCGGCCCGCTGGGATTCCGCTCGGTTGGGCAGGTTCTCAGTCCGGGCCTGGTGGTGTCACGCTGCAGTAACGTGGCGCCCCAAGGCTTTCAACACAGAGAGTGACGTCAGAAAAGAGGCGCTTCCAAGGTGCATTAAATGAGTGTATAATGCACCTGAATAAATAAACCTGTAAAAAATCAGTGCAGAGCACAGATAAGTGTCAAAAACGTCATCGCTGAGGTGTAGTGCTCTCAATGGCTGCTAAAATCACGTGACCATGTTATATATATTTCACTGTATTGCATTCTGAACGCCATTTTCAGCTCACTGTCTGTACTGTACAGACTGCTCTGTGTCTGCTTGCTTGCATGAAGGCACAAGATTTGTTTATTAGTGGCAGGAAAAGTTGCTATTTAGATTAGTTAGGTAGTTAGAGGGGTGTGCAGCAAGCTTAGGGAATCATAGACAACAATAGTTAGGGAGTTTGGTATTGCTGGCTGCATCTTACCCACACCCAGAAGCTGTTATTTTGTGACATTTGTGGTTAGAGAAAATTATTCTGAGTGAATAAAAGTTCATTTTTGCAATTTCGAGGGTTCAGTAATTGTATAACAAACCGTTTCCAAATCTCCTATTAAAAGAAAATATTTTGAAATAGTGATTGGTTGGTGAAAATTATGCTGAGTGGAGAAAAGTAAATTTTTTGCGGTTTTGGGGGTTTAAAAAAATTTGAAAATACCCCCCGGGAAAAAACGTAAAAACATGGAGAGAACTTAGGGGGAAAAGGCGAGCAAGGGGGCGTAGAAGGGGAAAAAATAGAATTACGAGACAAGGCACCCCTTTTCCAGTGCTCCGGACAAACAAATTTGCAATCTTTCGTCGCAGAACCGCCATCCAGTAAACGCTTGCCAGTTCCCGGCTTCATTGCGGGGAACCTTTCCAATCTGTTTTTTCAGGGTTATCAACCTGCATCCAGGGGTTTTTACCCCCCTTCCTTCAGTCACACCCCGCAAATGCCCTTGTCTTCTCCATCATAAATCATCAGCCCCCCCCCTAAAAAAACATGGGCCAAATGTCACATCTCAAAATACAGCCCATTTTTTGATGACAAAATTGGGGTTTTGGGGTCAAAAGGCATTTAAAAAGGATCAAAAACCCAAAAGAGGTTGATTTTTCATGTCTGGGGCCCAATCGCTGTTGCCTTCAGGGAGGAAAATGAAGCGGGTCCTTCAGCGACATACCGAGTGGTAAAGAAAACCCTCGAAATGCCTGTGGTTTTTACCCGCTTTTTGGGGATTTTAGACGTGAGGAAAAGGAAGTCACCTGTGATGACAAAAAACCGGTACTAAATTACCCTTCAGGGGAAAGGGGGGGTTGCAATTTAACAGGGGGGAAGGGGGGAAAGATCGGGTTAGTCCCCCCTGACCCGAGGCTTGGGAGATACTGGCAGCATCTCACGCGGGAGTGCTTGGATTGGCTTTACCTGCCACTTTGACCCCAAAGCATCAAGACAAAAAAAATAAACAGCGATTATGGGTGGCCCCCTTCTTGATCCACTTTAAAAGACAAAAGGAGAAAATTTCCCCTTCCACCCCAGAAAATTGCCCATTAGAATGCAGGATTTTGAAAACCCGGTCTCATTGCCCAACCAGAATCTTTTGCGTCTTACATTCTAATGTCACGGGGAAACAAGTCAGAAAACGCAGAGCAGTGAATGGCAAATACCCATAGCGCAGGCATTTGGGGGCGAACCCTGCTGGGTGACATCGGGGAAAATTGATTTTTACCCCCTAAACCCCACGCTTAAAAGAAGGCAGCATTCAGTTACACAGAGACCCCCTTTTTAAGTTGTTTTGGGAATTATTTTTTTTTGGGACCCATTAATTTGGTTGTCCAAACGGGAAAGAAGGGCCCTTTGAGCTTTTTCCGATACCCCATAAAATTTTTTTTCCCTCCCGCACCCGCGTTATCCGGAATGCAAAATTAAGACTTTCAAACTTTTATCCTGCTTCCCCTGCAATGGATCTTTTAAATTTTAATAAAAATGAAAAAAAACTGGATTTGCCCCTTTTTGCCCCCATTTGGGAAATTTTAAATTGACTAAAAATTTTTAGGCCGTTTTTGACAATGTGAAATACATTTTTAAACTACATTACATCTCGTTGTAGTTCCTGTGCCTGTCTTTACAAATTGTATTCTACTGTGCCAACAGCTAGATTTACAATTTACACTGAATTTTTTTTAAAATATCCCAACCTAAATGCCCTTTGATGTGCACTGTTTACACCCTTACTGCCCCTCCTTTTTGCCCCCCAAATCTTTATTTTTTAAAATGCCTCGGTTTCCCTTTGGGCATGTTTTTGCTGCCACCAATTTCCCTCCCATCTAATCTAGTTGCTGCCCCTCCTATAGCTTTTCCCCCTGCTTGCAAGCTTCCCCCATCTTTCATTTAAACCCAAAATTAAAAGGAATAAAAGTATTTTATCCTCTCAGTTTTTTCGTCACTCTTAGACCCAAAATTTTCCTCACAAAGGTTTTTCCCAAGTACCCAGTTTACGTTTTGGATGGTAATTACGCTTTCCTCACTTGTTTGGGTTTCCCCTCTTTTGGCAGGTTTTTTGCTGCCCCCTATAGTACGGGTTTTGTAATTTTGTTAAAACCAAAAACCTCCTTTTTCCCTAAATTGGCATGTTCTCCCTGCCCCCAAATTTGGAAATTTTGGGCCTAATTTGTCAAAATCAACCTCCCTTTTCCCCCAAATTCCCTAATCTTGTATGGGGAATAAAAATTAACCCAAACATTTTTCCCCCATTCACTTTAATGAGGTTCAAGTTCGAGTCAAACCTTGAACCGCAAACACCACTACTGTTCGAAGGTCGACTCGATCTCGAACATTTTACTGTTCGCTTATCTCTACTCCTGATACGTTGTCCTATGGCCAGTGAATTTATACAAAATATGAGTGGTACATTGCCACTTGGACTAAATGTACTACGATTTTTTTGTACCAGGTCCTGGACTTTCGTATTGCCTGATAGGGCTTGAACATTTGGTCAGAAGGGTTGACACCCCCTCCCTTTCCATGTATGTGTTATATGCCAAATTGTACCAGGCTTTGGGATTGGGGGACAGGGTGCTTGTTTTGTCATTTTTGGATTTTTTAACATGTGAACGTCTTGTTTCTCTTTTGTATTTTAAGAGGAGCACCACGTCACTGCACACTGCCCGTCTCTCACCAGTTTTTAACCCTTGGGCCCTTGAGTTTTTTTGGGGGGTCTCTTGATTTTTTTCTAAAGGTCCCAAAAATTCTACATTTTTTAATAGAAACCCTTTTAAGAGGGGAATGCGGTTTTGAAATTTTGTCTGGGTTACAAGGGGGTTCCTTTTTATTTTAAAAGGGGGGTTTGAAAAAGATCCAAAAAAAAATTTTACTATTGGTACCTAGAATGGGAGGGCCAGTTTGGGGTTTGTTTTCTTGCTCTAATAATTTTTAAAAAACTATATTTTCCGGGCTTGGACTGGCCCAGGGGGAAAAGGGGGAAAACCCCCCGGTGGGCCCCCGAGCATGACGGGCCTGGATTCCCTTTTTTCCCTCTTTAAACATCCTCAGAAGAGGAAAAGGAAACCCATAGAAAAGAACAAAAATCAAGGGGCAGGGGCTTTAGGGGGTTTGTTTTACATTTAAATTTACAGTAGCTAAAAGGGGGCCCCTAAAATAGATTTTCCAGGGGGGCCCAAAAAAACTAAATGGGGGGGCCCACTAAAATAAAATTCCCCACTTTGGGGGCCCCTTTGGGCCCCCCAATTAAACACTGTTTGTAGCCAGTTTCTAACTTGCATAAGTTATAAATTTGTGTGTAGTATCTGGTTCTTTTGCTGGGGATATATTGTTTAAACTTTCTTTTTAAAAGTCTCCCTTTAAAAATTAAAGGGGGGTTTTCTTTAAACCCCAAATTTTTTCCCGGGTTATAAAGTTCAAAAAATTTTTTGGCTAAAATAATTTATCATATCCCAAAATTTTTAAAAAAAAGGGTCAAAATGAGGGCCCTTTTGGGGGTGGGAAACAGGGAATTTATTAAAATGAAAAACTCCAAATATTGTCTTGGATTTTGTCCTGGGAATGATCGTGTGGAACAAGGGTGCGTTGTGCAACAAATCTATTGACCAGTTTGCTCATAATAAAGGGTTTTTTTGTTACCCCCAAAACCCAAAATTTACAATTTAAATCTCAGGGAATTTTTTTCTTTTAGTGGCATTGCACCCTATAAGTTTGTTGCATAAACCCTTTAAAATTTACAGGATCATTTGTAGAAAAAAAAAAGCTTAAAAAAATGTTTTTCTTCTAGCCCCATCGACGCACGTTCATGTGTGGCAATAAAATTAAAGGGCGGGGAAAGGGATTGTGGCGGCTTGCTTCGTTATCCCACCGTCAATGGGGGTTTATGAGAAATTTTCTGATCCTCTTTACTGACTGTTCGGGATCAGTGCAAAATAATTTATGTAAATCCTCTGCTGATACTTTTTTCAGACATGTTCTTTACACAATTTAAACCGAAAATTTACATACCAATTTTTATTTTTAAAAAAAAAAAAAAAAAAAAACCAAAAAAAATTTCATTTCTTTTTTCACTAAACTGACATGAAAACAGAAAAAAACCCTTTCCTGTTTTAGGTCCCAAATTTGGATTACCAAAAGTTTTTAATTTTCCCAAAACCCTAATAATGAGAGCGAGGCATTTTTTTTTGCTTTCTGGGAAAAATCCCAAAGTTTTATATACACTAAGGGACTATGCCTTTTAAAAAATTTGGGACCCCATATAATGGATTTTCTTTGGAAGTTTTTGATTTATTGGGAACAAAATAAATTAAAAAATTTGAGCACCCCGGGGGTGTCTTTTTTAAAGCACACAGAAACACACTGCGTTTGGGGTGTAAATTCCCTGGGAAAATCTTTAAAAAAATCATCCCAAAATTCAGGAAAGGAAATTTTGGAATTTCACAAGTATGGAACCCTCCTTGGGTAAAAAATTTCCCGATACCCCGAAAGGTTTCCCCAAATTTATCTGTACAAACAATTATATGCAAGTACAAACCCAAAATGGGGAAGTCCAGCCCTCATACCGCTCAGGAAGGGGGATGGGGGTTTTGTGGGCTCAGAAAAAAAATCCTTTGGACCCACGTGCATAAAAAACCAAAAACCAAACAAAAATGACCTTTGGGGAAGATGCGGCGGAAGCTTTGGGAAGATTGTTCTTTTTCCCCAGTGAAACAAGTACTTTTATCAAAATGGGCTTAAAGGCAAAATTGCCCGGAAGAAGCCATTACTCCAAAAGAAACTTAAAAAAAGCCCGATTTAAAGTTTTTTAAATTTCAGGGGAACCAAAAAACCTTTATTTTTGGAAAAATTTTTTTGTTGGGGCGATGAAAAAATTTAAAATTTTAAATGTTTGGCCATAAAGACCATTGGTTTTTGTTTGGAAAGAAAAAGGGGGGGAACTTGTAAGCCTAAGAAAAACCATCCCCAAAATTGGTGAAACCGGGGTGACGCATCATGTTGTGAGGTTGTTTTGTGAGGAGGGGGCTAGGCATTTTACAAAATAGAAGGGTCCCTAGGAAAAAAAGATTTTGTGGAAAAAATTTAAGCAACATATCGGGACATCAGCCAGGAAGTTAAAACTTGGGCGGAAATGGATCTTCCAAACAGACAATAATCTGAAGCATAATTCTAAACTGGTTGCAAAGTGCCTTAAGAATAACAAAGTCAATGTTTTGGAGTGGCCATCACAAATCTCTAATCTCAATTCTATTGAAAATGTATGGGCAAAGCTGAAAAGGCAGGTGCGAGCAAGGCGACCTACAAACATGGCTCAGTTACTACAGTTCTGTCAGGAGCAATGGGCCAAAATTCCTACCAACTATTGTGAGAAGCTTTTGGAATGATATCAAAAATGTTTGATCCAAGTCATTCAGTTTTTTTTTCCCCATAATATTCTTATTAGGAATTTTGAGAATTAACAAACATTAATCCAAACAAGGGATCATCAATATGAAAACAAGCAAACAGGAAGGAATTAGGAAGGGGGGGAGGCAAACATAGGGTAAGAGGGAAAGGGAAGATATAGTTGGATGTCACTTGGTTAGGTAGATCACAAAGGACACAATTAAATAGCTAATGCAGTAATCACAGTGAATTATCCTAAAAGCGTTCAAATGAGGTAAGTAGCAGAGCAATAGGGGATTGCGCCATCATGCACAACGCGCGTCACAGAGATCTCCATTAGATCGCACCCTAAGTTACACATCAGGGTATGTACACGTGGGTCCATGAGATTTTCCCCTCCCTCAATTTAAGGGCCATCTAGCATATCTGAGTTCTAGATAGGGAGTTGGGTGGCGTATAGAGGGCTTTCCTTACTCCTACAGGTGTAACCCGCGTTGGCAGAATAGCCAATCCCACATGCAAACCCAGGTGTCCAAACCAAGGATAGGTTTAGATTGGGTAGCTAGGATCTAAAAGATTATTGCTGATCTTTTGGTTATGGTGTGTCAACTATGCGCAAACCAATTTATTTGGTTTTAAGTCCTCAGGACGATCAACCTGTGAGTTCCCAACGTCTGTTCTCCTGCTTCCTTTGGTGTGGCCCAATAATTCCTAGCTACGGAGGAAGCTCAAAAAATCGGGGAAACAAAAAGTCCGGTAAGTATGGGGTGTACTCCGCAGAGACTCGCGTAAGGACACAACAGTCCGTATGCCATATGAGATGATGCGTGTTCATCTTTCAGATTATGATTTCGGAGCATTAGGCTAATCAAGTTGTCATAGAGTGCATGCTGGCAGATGAGGACAATGCCTGCGTTGAGAGCCTATGCAAATATACACAACAATATCGAACAATAAAACAGATAATCAATCACGTTGACACTATAGATTTGGGTTGTGTGGGGGGGAAGGGATAGGGAGTGAAGGGAAAGGGAGGGAAGTGTGGGTGAGGTAGGTTAGGAAAACAAGGACTCGTTGAACCGGCCCACCACCTTTCCCAGTTGCCGATTGTGTATGATATTTGAGCAAGCCTGGGTTGGATGTCTTTTGGGCAATTTCCAACTGTTTGTGCCCAAAACACCAAGTGTGGAGCCAAAACATTCTCTGATGCGTGTTTGAATATGACTTGGTAGGATATCTATGATGGGTTGCCAGGAAAGGAAACATTTTTCTACTCTGCTTTCTTTTTGCAACGCGGATTCCACCCAGTCCATTCGAAGTAAGAATGTCAGCTTTTCTAAGAAAATTCGCAATGTGGACGGTGCTGAGCCTATCCAGGTTTGAAGAATTGTTTTGCGCGCCGCTGCTGCAATGTAAAAGAGTAGTGTTTTGGTGTATTGGGTAGTCTGCATCTCCAAGTTCTGTAAAATGCCGAACATAGCCCATTGCGGGGTTAGGGAGATAGCTTGTTTGGTGTGAGTTGTCGTGAATCGTTGTATACGGTTCCAGAATTCCCGAGCGGCCGGGCATGACCAAAAGCAGTGGTATAGTGTTGCAGCTCTCTCTCCGCACCTGGGGCAGGTGGGCGAAGGGCAGCCCCCCATAAGATAGCGGTGGTGGGGCGACAGCCTCTGTGTAGGATCTTGAGGGACATCTCCTGGTAACAAATACTTGGTAGGTACTTAGCTGCCCTCAAGGTCGCCTTTAACATATTCTCCACCGTTAAGCATGGTATATCCTCTCTCCATCTGCAAAGGCCCCTTGCTCTATTCTCGTGTTGGAGGGGGAGTCTTAGATAGGTGTAATAACTCGAGATACATCCTCGGGAGTTTGCGTTGCTTAGCAATTTTTTAATTAGGGGGTCGTCCCAATCTGAGTGACTCAGTCTTCTGATTACCTGGGATGTCTAGTGATGAAGTTGCATAAAGTGAAATGGATGTGATGAAACACAGCTAAATTTGAGACAGGTTTGGTTAAAGGTGAGAGTCGCCTTCCGTTGAGGATCTACTATGTCCCCCAGAGATTGGAGCCCTGCGGTGAACCAACGTCTAAATATTGGGTGAGGTTTACCCGACTGAAAAGTTGGGTTTTGTATAAAGGTGAGGGCAAGGGAGGATTCTTCAGACAGAGAGAGCCTCCTTCGCGCTAATCGCCACGTCTTCCAAGCTGTTTGTCAGTAGTGGATTTTCCTTTACCGTGGGCGGTAGAGCACTAAATGGCAGATGCAGTCAATTAATTAGTAGTATACCCGGACAAAGGTTGGCCTCTAGGGTTGTGGGCGTGTATTTTTGGGTGCCTGAGATCCAGTCTTGCAATATACAGAGATTGGCCGAAATATTATATAGTTTGATGTCTGGGAAGTTAATCCCACCATCGGCTTTGTGCTGTTGCAATATGATTAGGGGTATCCTAGCTCTCTTGCCCTGCCAAATGAACGTTCTAAATAACGTGTTGATTAGTCTCTCATCTCGCGGGCGGATAGAGATGGGCAGGGTTTGGAATAAGTACAGCAATTTAGGAAATACTATCAGTTTCAAAAGATTGGCCCTGCCAAGAAAGGAAAGAGTAAAACCCGACCATGCGGATAACTTGGTGTTTAGACAGGTTATGAAAGTGTTGAGATATGTGGTGTACAACTTGGCTGGGTTCTTAGTGATTTGCACGCCTAAGTATGATAGGGATTGGGTCTGCCATTGTATTGGGAAGGAGTTGGTCCATATTGGTCTTTGTGGACCTGTTAGGAGTAGGGCCTCTGATTTGTCTATGTTCACTTTAAACCCAGACAATGCCCCCTTAGCTTCTATCTCCTCAAGTAAGTTCTGCAGAGACGTCTGAGGACTGGATATATAAAGCAAGAGGTCATCTGCAAAGGCTGTGAGTTTTATTTCTTCGTTGCCTATACTGATGCCCTGGTAGCCCCTCCAAATTTGGAGGTATCTCAGAAAGGGGTCTAGGGCTAGGTCAAATAGGAGGGGCGAGAGGGGACAGCCCTGCCTGGCTCCTCTGAAAAGGGGTATGGGAGGAGAGTTAACCCCGTTGACTGTCAGGAAGGTGGATGTGTGTGTTTGCACTTGTTGTAGGAAGGTTATAAAGTTATCCCCGAAGTTCATGACGCGCAAGGATGTGTTGAGAAACTTCCAGGAGACCGAATCGAATGCTTTCTCAGCATCTAGGCTGAGAAGCATGGTTGTGGGTGTTTTATTCAATGTCGCTGCCACTGATGCCGCAATGGCAGTTCTGATGCCTTTGGTGGAATGACGGCCTCTAACGAAGCCCAGTTGGTTGTCGTCAGGAGGAGGTGTAAAAAAGTGCTGGAGTTTTTCGGCCATATTGAGCAAAATTTTATAACAGTTTTTTGAAAGGGAAAAATAGGACGATCAAACCAACTCTCCAGGTCTCACCTGTTTTGGGTATTCTTACGTTCGCGCCCCCTAAAAATTCCCCAACCACCTCCCAAACCAAATAGAATCCAAGTTATACATTTTAAAGGGAAAATGCAATTTTTCAGAAAGTGATAAAAATGCCTTAAAAAATTAAGAAGTTTCAGAGCATTTAATGCTCAAATCTGGCAGTTTTTAGCTTGCTCTGCAAAAAAAAAGAGTCCTTTTAATTCATGACCCGCCCACCACAACTGATTAACCTATTACTTTGAATAAGTAGATATATGTGAATAAGTGCCTGGTGGAAGGGGCTAAATTTGGGTGGACAGAGCTAGTTCATGAATAAGCTGGACTGTTTTCTGACTGAAAACTGCCAGATTTGAGCATTAACCCCTTAAGCCCCAGGCCTGAAAAGTATTAAAAACAAGTATTTTTTGTTTTTTGCTCCTTGTGTTTTAACAGTTGTAACTTATTTTTATCTTTTAAGTTACGCAGTTGTATGAGAACTTTTTTATGTGGAAGAAGTTGTATTTTATGGGGCCATAGTTTGTTTACAAAAAAATTCCTGCACAATTTTTTTTTTTTTTTTTTTAACCCTCCACATTTCCACCAAATAACCGTTAGATGATTTTAAGGTTATTTCGGTGGTGGAAACCTAATATGTGTAGTTGTGGGTGTGTGTGTGTGGTGTGTGTGTGTGTGTGTGTTGTGTGGTGTGTGTGTGTGTTGGGGTGTGTAAAGTATGCATAATAAATTTTTTTTTTTAAATTATATTTTTGTTTTTATTTAAGTTTTTTTTGTTTTTTGTTTTTTATCCTTAAAGGTAATATTGTACTTTTATTTTTTTACATAGTAATGTATTAAAATTAATGTTGCTAAGACTTATAATTAGAGATGGGCGAAAATTTCCCCCAAAAAATTTTTTCGTTCCCTTGCCGAAATTTTTCGGCAAAAAATAAATTCGTTCCCAATTACTTCGGGACGAATCACTTAAAAAAAAACTGGATCCAAAAGTCCCTCATTTTGGTAACTAACAATAAAAAAAAACACAGCTCAACAAAATCCCCGTTCTTTAAATGCCCTTATATTTATATAAAGAGCAGTATAATCCTTAACCCAAACCAAAAAAACATGTTCTGTCATATCTGTTTAACCCACTATTCCCAAGCCTCCACTCCCCCTCCTCAGGAATTTCTTTTTTTCTAAAGCCGCTCAGTTCACCCCCCTTTGCAGGTATGAGACCTTTCCCTTTCACGAAAGCAAAGTAACACACATGACCATTCACCAACAAAAAGGGTACCTGCAAACCAAAAACAAATATACATGAATTAAAACCCACGAAAAAAATCTTCTCATATTTATAAATTTAAAGATTCTTTGGATCAGCCCTAAGCGATTAGAGAATAACCGGACAGGGAGAAATACTTGAAAGAAGAATACATATAAGCGTATAAAATATACAGTTTTACCTTTTTTGTTTTGATGTGCAGCTGTTTTCGCTGTTAAGTTTTGGGTCATCACCTTTGGTTGCCCGGGATGCCAAAAATTGTTTTTTTGGGCCCCACGTTGGGCTCCTTTTTGTCGTAGTTAAAAAAGTTTTTCGGTTGATGGGTTTTAAAATTAAAAAATCAGTTGAATTTAAAAATATTCGATTTATTCAATGCAAGCATTGTGGGAAACTGATGCAGCATATTGCCTAAAAATTTTCATTTTGCTCCCCCAATCCGGTTTTTCCTAACTTTTTATAACGTTTTTCTTCTGCAAGAATCATTTACCCAATCAATTTAAAACATAGCTAATTCCTTATACGTGGTTTTAATTTCATTTCCAATGAGCCACCCCCTTACTCACTCAAAGAAACTTATTCCCTTTAAATGTTTTATACCCCAGGACAGTTTTTAATTATTATTAACATTCCAAAAAATGAGCATTTCCTTGGAGAGGAAAAGGAAAATTGATGAAAAGCACAAAAAGAGTATATACAAAATCTTTAAAATATAAAAGTATAAATTTTACCCTCAAAAAACCCAAGCTTTTTACGTTTTTTTTAAAAAAAATTTCCTTTTGAGCGTGCGCTCGACCCAATTTTTATTTTTCACTTTTAGCTGCTTCCTGCAGTTTTGGCGGCCATCCGATCAGTGCACAGCACAGAGGAGTGTAAAAAAAGTCACAAATGATCCTGTAGAGATCTTGTTGACTGCTAAAATCACGAGTCTGTTATATGTATGCCACTATTTCCTGTTGAACGCCATTTTGAGTTCACTCTCTGTACTGAACGCACTGCTCTCTGTCTGCTTGCTTGCATACAGGCAGGCGCACCATTTCTCAGCAATTTTAGACAGGAAAAGCTGCTTGTTAGATTAGTTGGGGGGGGTTTGTAAAGGGGGGGGTGGCAAAACAAGCTTTGGGAAAAATCAGGGGATTTAACTCAAATTTCAAACAAAAATCACATCATTCCCCAAAATGAAGCAAACACGGGCCCAAAAAGTCACCCCAAAATACAGGGCCCCTCTTTTAAAAATTTCCCTATTCTGAAGACCTCTTTGTGACACAGTTCGGTTGGGGTCAGAAGGCATTTCAAAAGATCAAGAGGCCCAAAGGGGATGATTTTTTCTGCTGTGACTCCCAATATGATGCCCTCAATGGGAGAAGGGGGGCTTGGGCCCTCGGCAAAAAAATACGAGCGGGCACGGGGCCCCCCAAATGCCTGTGGCTTTAGCCCCCCAGATTAAAGGGTTTTTGACGTCCCGGAAACTGGAAGTCACCCGTGATTTTTGAAATCACCGTCTTTTTAAACAGCAGCTGGCAGTTTCATCATCAGTGGAGGAGGATTTTATGGGGGAGTGTCAGTGGGATCCCGGGTCGAAGGGGGGAGTGGGAGTACACAGATCCCCTGACTTTACTCCAAAGCCGGGGGAAAACGCTACTAGGTTTTCACAGTCGAAGATTTCCAGGACCTGTTAAGCCTGGGGTTTTTTTATCAAGCCTCGGGTTTTACTGATGACGGCAAAATGGGCAGGGTTTGCTTTCAATGTGTAGTCAAGGGGAAAAAAAAAATAAAGAGTTTAAGGGGACCACAGCAGAACAGGGGACATGCATGTTTTTTAAAACATGGAAATTTCTATTTGGAAAAAGTACTTGGAGAAAAAAAAGGACCCACGGGGCCCCGGGGTTTCCCCAACCCCTGTGACCTCTTCTGCCCCCCCTCTTTTCCCCAAAATTTCCAAACCCCAAAAGGTCCTTATGCCCATTTTGCCAGGAGCATTAGCAAGCACCATCCCCCAAATCCCCGATACTGGCCCCGGGCCTTTTTCCCAAAAAAACCGCAACACACCTTCCGATTCCCGCGTCTTGGGCCTTTACACCGGACAAATTGGGGCCGTGCCAGCCCGCCTTCGGGGTACCAGGTTGGGGCATAAGAAAAACCTTTTCACCCCCAAACCCTCCCAAAACCAAAAGCCCGAATGTCGCATTGGCCCCAACCCTTTTTTTTTGGCATTTTCTTTGCCCAAAAAAAGGGCCCTGCCCTGGCCCACCATGTTGCAGAAAAAAATATCCGCATGTTGGGTGCCTGTTTTCCATCTCCCTAACAGAACATGGATAGAAACATCAAGGGGTTTTTTTTACATTTTACTGATTTCTCACTGGGGAATTTTTGGGGGATGAAAAGGCTCTGGGGGATGGGTCCGGGGGGCCTTTTTCCACATGCAGGGGGTTTGGGGCGAGTCCAGAAACCCCCAAACCCCAAAGGTAGCACCCCGTGCCAAGAAAAAAAGGCCCTTCTCAAATTAAATATGGTTTTGGAACTGTCAACACACAGGCAAGATTTGGGGATGGCTCTGTGCCCCCCCGACCGACCAGGGCTGGGTGCTAGAACCTGGCGGCGGCAAGGGGGTATGTGACAATGGGAAAAAATCTCCTTGCCGCCTTAGGATCGTTAAATATCACTCCTTTCCCTGGCAAGTATAACGGGGTTGGAAAAATTTTTTCTCAAGTGCACCCGGGGTCTTGTTTGTTGCAAAGGGAAGGTGGGTCTTACACACTTCCAGCTTCGCATTTGGGGCCCTGGGGGGTGTTGACAGTTTCCAAGACAAATTAATTTAGAAGGCCGGGTTTCTTTGGCAGTGAGCACCATAGAGAGGGGAGAGGTAAAGGATCTCTGCACCATCCCTGACAAATTTTGAGATGCCACCAAAATGATCATCTGACGATGGATTTTTGGGAAATGACCCCCTTGGCTTTTTTTTACGAACAACATAGATACCTGCCTGCGGTCCCGGCAGTGAGGAGGGGGAGGGGCAGGCAGCACAGACCTTTACTCGCCCGAGGATGTTGAAGGCCCGATGTTTCACAATTTATTATTTTGTCTTCTTTTAAACGGTAGTTTCGGGCCAGGTGGTTAGGACAGCAGTTCAGTCACAGAGTACAGCGCATGAGGCGCCCGGTCTGGTGCAGTCGGATGAGGGAATGGAGGGGGATGATGAGGCAGGGGGGGACACAAACCCACCAATTACCCTTCAGTGGTAAGAGGTTGGCACAGATTACAGGAGTAGGAAGATCTGGTTAGTGCTCCTTGATATATACCAAATATAACGTATGGTTCTGCACAAAAAACACTTCTGAAAAAACATATGCAAACCTTTGGTGCCCAGGCAGGGCTGCGGCACACATATATATAATTATATATATATAAAATATTATATATATATATTATATATATGTACACACGCACACCACTGCCAGCGGCACACTACTGCAAAAAGGGCAATACATTACATGGAAATCCCTAAAGAAGCATTTATGCTGTCTATTTTACATGAAAAAACTTCGAGATTCTCGATTTTACATATTTTGATCAAAAGATGTTTAAGCGGGCCCCCCGACTTTCAACGTGATCTCAAATAGGGCAGTCCTACACTATCTTTTACCCCCTCAATAAAAGCCCCATTCAGGCCTCTCACGGGTCCAACCCACCTCCTTTTTCCAGAGAGAAAAAAATATAAAAACACCCAACCTGCAAGCTGCACTTCTTATGACAGCCTGTGCTCCTTGACCCCGAGGTTTGGGAGATCCCGGCAGCATCTCACACATGAGTGCTTGGATGCTACATTACCTGTAACATGATCCACGCATCAAGGCAATCAAAATGAACAGCGATTACTGGGTGTCCACCCTCCTTGATCCACGTTACAAAAACGAGCAATTTCCTTCCACCCACACAAATTAATAGTAGAATGCAGGAATTTGAGACAGTGCTAACTGACCAACTCGAGACATCTGTTGTGTCCTCTTCACATTGTAATGTCACGGTGGAACAACGTCTGCAACGTGCCAGCAGTAAAATGGCAAGTAGCCGCAGCAGCAGGCAGTGTGGCAGAAGCCTACTGGGTGACATTTTTCAATTTTTTTTTACCACCGCTCCAATGCCTGCAAGGCAGGGCAGCATTCAGACACACAGAGACCACCTTAAGATCATGGTCCATGACTACCTGCGGCTCAACACCGATGTTTTTGGACTTGGTCCGGACCCATTCGACTTCTGGTTGTCCAAACTGGATGAATGGCCTCAGCTTGCTCGACATGCCATACAAATTTTATCCTGCCCGGCAGCCAGCATTATCTCAGAATGCAAATTCAGCACAGCTGGTGGGGTGATAACTGACAAATGTATCAGTCTTTCCCCTGACAATGTGGATCGTTTGACATTTATCATTTAACACGTCTTCTTGACAATGTGAAATACACATTTCATCAGTCATCTATTAACTTTTAGCCCAATTCCATCTTTAAATAAGCCCAGCCCTCCCCATGGGTAAACTTTAAGCTTTTCTGGGGCCCCATACAGCCAAATAAAAGGGGGGCCCCCCACCCATTACAATTTTCCTTTTTTTTAACAAAAATTTGGGGGCCCCTTTTTTAAAAGTGCCCCTTTACGGGAGACGGCCCGTATTTGCCCAATTGCCCCCCTTTGGTTTGTATCACAAAATTATTTTAGGGGAAGATACACAAGCTTAGGGAATCAAAAAACAGCAAAATTTGGGGGATTTTAAAATTGCTTTTTGCATTTTTTCCCTTTTTATTCGAATCCCCCAAAAATTTCCCATTTTTTGGCTGTTTTTGGGGGAAAACAGTTTATTGCAGAAGACAAAAATTGGGCAACTCGCTATACAAAGTAGCCCGTTTTCCCAAAACCCGGGTTTTAAACCTTTGCTGCCAATTTTATTGAGGTCCAAAAGGTCTTTTTGCTGGTTTAAGGTCCAGCTACGGGTGACCCCCGGTTAGTAAATGTCCTATTGAAAAAAATCTTATTTCAAACCCCTAATTTCTTTTTTAAAATTTTTTTTAAAAGTGCCCAAAAAAGGGTCAATTTTGCTTTTTTGGGTTCCGGCTATTTGCAAAGACCCCGGGTTAAAGCAAATGCCCCTTTCTAGGGAAGAAACCCTTTTATTTCAAACCCAAAAAATTTTGCCTTTAAAATTTTTTTGCTTTGAAAAAAAAAGGACTTTTTTGAGGGTTTTGGGGGTCATGCTACGAAAAAAGACACTGTTAGTAAATGCCCCTTTTAAAAAAAAAATTTTTTTTTCCTTTTCCCTTCCAAACAGTTTCTACTTTGGTTTCATCTGACCAAAATGACATTCTCCCGGGTACTCTTTCGGGAAACATCCCAAATGCTCTCTAGTTAAATTTCAGATGGGTCCGGAAAATTGTACTGGTTTAAAGCGGGGGGACACGTCTTGAACTCGGATCTAAAGCCCCCGGGCAGTGTAGTGTGTTATGGGGGTAGCCTTTGTTACTTTTGGGTTCCCCAGCTCTCTGCGGGTCATTCACTAGTCCCCCCAGGGGTTTCGGGAAATTTTTTTCTAAACCTTTCTTGTGATCTTTTTTTGCCCCAAAGGGGGTGAGATCTTCATGGACCCCCCAAACCCGAGGGAGTTTAAACATTGGTTTTGGGGGTTGTCCCCCCAAATTTTCAAATTATTGCTCCCAAGTTGATTTCATCACACCAAGTTCTTGCCTTTGCAGATTCACCCTTACCAGCCTGGTGCAGGGCTAAAAATTTTTTCCTTTTTTTGTCCTTAAATAGCTCTTTGGTCTTCCCCAAATTTAACTGGCAGGAGCACCATTTCAATTTTTCCCCCAGGGCCTAAGAACATTAAATTTAACCCCTTTTCTTGCAAGCTTTGTACATGTGATATATGTGGTGGCAGCAAAAACACCCCAATGGGGAAGGGGAGGTTCACGGCAGGGCGTTTTTAAAGGGGTCCAATGGATCAGCCGCTTCCCAACCCCCTTGGGGGTTTCCCAAAAAGGGCCCCTTTTAAAACACATAAAAAAAAACCTTTTGGGTTTGGGAACCCTTTTCTCTGGCCCATAGACCCCTTATCTATGGCGGCTTATCCTTTTAATTCCGCATGATCAAAAAGGGGGTCCCTTTTGGGGTTTTGTTTTATGGACCATTGGGGGCATTGTTTGCTATTCGTGTTTTTTTAGAAATTTTTTTTAGGTTTTATTTGCAAAAGGGTTCCTTTTAACTTCTTTTCCTCTTCTTTTTTTTAATTTTTTTTTTAAGAATCCGGGGTTTTGGACTATCAATGAAAAATTTTTTTGCTGAATTTAAATTATGTATGCAAAAAGATCCTTCTACATATTTGTATAAATAAAATTTTTCCCTTGTTTTTCAAAACAGATGCATTTTTTTTGCCCTAAAAGTTTTCTTTTTTGTGTTTTCCAAAAAAAGCCATTTTTGAATAAAAAAAAAAAAGACGACCCCGGTTTTGGGAAAAATTGAAACAGGGTTTAACTGGCAGGGGTCCCAAATCAAAAAGGGGCCCTTTGGGAATATTTTAAAAAAAAAAAGGGAACTAAAAATGGGGGTGGCCCCATTTTTTTTAAAGCTGCAGGGGGCCCCTTAAAAGGGTTTAAAAAATTTGACGGGATGGCACCCTGGCTCCCAATTGCCCCCCCAAAAAACTAAGGCCCTGCCACAAAAACCCCCCATTTTCCCCAAAAAAGGGAAAATTTCACTTCCCCCTTGTTTGGTTCAGATTGCACCTGAAAAAGGGAAGCCGGAATCCCCGGGAAAAACTCCACCGGCACATCAAGCGGGGAAAACCCAAAAGAAAAAAATTCCAGCATCCATATGCTTTAAAAACGGAATAGCGGCTAACAACATTTAAAAAAGGTTTTTAAATTTTCAGGGAAAAATCCATCGTTTTAATTTTGAAAAACATTTTTAAAAATTTACATAAAATTTAAAAGTGATGAAAAAACTCCATCATAAAGGTCACAACCACCATAAGGGGACGGCCCCAAGATCGCCGATTCCTTTCAACCGCGCTCAGACCATGAGTAAGATACACAGATATAAAAACGCGTGGGGTTCTGAAAGGACTCAGCATGATCTAGTGCCGCCCCCGTCATGGGGGTTTTGGGGCCCTTTAAATGATGGATGTAAAACATCACTTAATTTTATGAAATTTTTGGGGGGGGGGGGGGGGGTTTTTTTAAAGATGTTTTTTCTTTAAAGCATGAGATTTTATCCATGAAAATACATGCCTTTCAAACGCTTGTTAGCCGCTTTTCGTTATACGCATATGGATGCGGTTTTTTTCTTTTTTCCCTCCAGGGTTCCCCTTTGGAATTTTTCTTGCGCCACCACAAAATATAACATTTTTTGGGCCTGGTGAAAAAAATTATAGGGGGCTCCTGCCAGTTACCAGGCCTTTTTTCCAATACTGGTATCTTCTTATATGTAAAAGGGGGCTTCGTAGCATCGACCACTGCACCTCCTATATCTACGCTGCCCTTTAATTTTTTTTTTTAGCCTTTGAAAGGAAGAATTTTTTTTAGCCTCTTTTTTTTTTCGTGACTCTTAACCCAAATTTCTTCCTAAGTTGTTCCCATACCCTTTTAAACCTTATGTAGGAAAAATTAGGGGCTTCCCCACCTGTAGGGTTAAAAAAAATTAACCTGAACATCTTCTCCCAATGATTTTTAAAAAGGGGGTTTGCAATTCGAGTTTGACTCGAACCCTTTTGAACCGAACTTCTCCCAAAATTTGAAAAATTTTGACTCGAACTCAAACTTTTTAAAAGGGTTTGCTCATCCTATTTAACCCGACTAAATTCTCCCAGTATTTCACAGCTTTTTTCTAAAATTTTTTGAGCAAGCTAAACAAATTTTTAACAACTTTTTTTTTCACCATGGTGCATAAAAGGATATGGAAGGGTTTATGCATTTCTTATTTTTTCTTTAAATAATTCCTGCTGACTCAAGGTCTTTCTGTGCTCCTTCACTGGTCGTCCTTGGCCCTTGGGTTCTCTTCTGAAAATTTCTTTTTAAATCCTCTTCTGAAATCTTGCATGGAAAACCGGTCCCAAAGGTTTTAAAATTTTGTTCTTTCCAAATTTTTAGAATTTTGGCTTCGACACGCTCACTGGAACCTTCAGTAAAGGGGAAATTCTTTTTTGCCATTGCCATCAAATATGTTTTTTTAACAATAAGGTTGCAAAGGGGGTTGAACAGCTGACTGGTTTTACCCATCAAAAAGATGCTTTGTGTTTTATAATTTTCAGGGGCTAACTAAACCGGGGGAAACAGGGGTAAAACAATTTTCCCGGGCCTTTTGCTGCTACCCCACCGGGGTCCCACCCCTTTAATCCGCCCTTGGCCCGCCGGCAGTGAACTTAAAAAGTTTTACTGCGGCGGGGGGGGGGGCGCGGGGCCCCGGGGTGGCTTCCTTTTGAACGCCCCCGGGCCCCGGCCTGAGCGTTTTAAGGCAGCGCTGCCCCGCAGGTAGCAGAACGGGGTGCCGTTTGCTCCTGCCCGCAAATTCCCCTTCCGCGCCTGGGATCAGTGGGCGCCTGGGTGCGTCAGGGTCACCGGGGCCAAGGGACAGAGGCTGCAAAAAGGGTGCAGGGCGCGGCGCACGGGGGAGCGTGGACCCAGGGGGAGTTAAACTATTTCCTTTTTTTACCTGCCCCCTAACCTGCTGGTATACCCCCAACCGCCTTTATAACCCCCCAAGCCCCTGTTTTCCCCCCAAGCCGCCCCGTTTTTTCCCCCTAAGCCACCTTTTTACCCCCCTAAACCGCCTAAAACCCCCAAAAACCTTGTTTTTCCCCCTAACCCCTTATAAACCCCCAAAACCCCTTTTACCCCTAAGCGTCTTGTATAACCCTAACACCTGTATACCTCCAAAACCTTCTGAAAAACCCCCAACCTCTTAAACCCCCCAAGCCTCGTAAACCCCCCCAAGCCGCCTGTAAACCCCAAGCCCCCTTTTTCCCCCAAAACCTCCTAAAACCCCCAACCTTCCTTTTACCCCAAGCCTGCCGTATACCCCCCAAGCCTGCCTTTTACCCCCAAAACCTGGCCTTTAAACCCCCCAAAACCGGGCCCGTATACCCCCCTAAAGCTTGCCTTTTTAAAACCCCCCCCTTTGCCCTTTTCCATTATAGCTCCCTAGCCTGCCTTTTTTTGGGCCCCCACCTGCCCAAAATACCCCCCGACGCCTGCAAAGCCCCCCAAAGGCTGCCTATATAGGGTCAAAGGGCCCGCCTCCTGAATATCCCTATAGCTCCCTGAAGCCTGCTGGGCCAAAATACCCCCTAAAGGGATGCCTACCTAATGGCCCCCCTTTGCCCCCCCAACCTTTTTTAACCGTATGGGTCCCAAAAACTACCTAAACCCCCTCCTAAATGGGGCACTCTAAAGGGTTTTCCCCAAACCTTTCCCATTTGGGGGTCCCATAAACCTATCTAAACCCTGCCTGCCTAAATGGAAACCCCCAAAAAGCCAGGGGCATTTTGGTTGGGAAAATTTAGGATTCTAAATATTGTTCTAAATCTTCATGGGCAAGTGGGCCCCGGGGGAAAGTCCCTCATGATGGGGGTCCCGGGCCGGAAAGGGAGAACCAAAAAGGGGGAAATCCACGACTTGTTTAGAGAAACGTCACCTGTGATTTACAAGATTTAACTACACGTTTAAAAAAAATTTTTATGTCCCACAAGGGCCCGTGTATAAAAGGTGTTTTACCACAAAATGGTTTACTGTATGGGGAAAAAACAGACCCGCAGACCTGTGTACACTGGTTTTCTACCACTTAAAAGGGCACTGAAATTTTTGGGGTTTTATACAGTCAAAAGACCTGTTTAAAACTATTTTATACCACTATAAGGTCACTATAAGGCGGAAAAATTTTGGTCCCTTTTTTAATTGATCATTTAAAAATGTAATTTTGGGGAATTTTTCATTTACTAAAATGTTTTTTTGTGGTCATTGGGTTTTTGGGGGTAAATCCGGGCCCCTATGTAAAAAAGTGTTTTTGGGAATGTTGGTTTGGTAAAAGTTTGGGTTTTTTTGGTAGCAATATAATAGTAGATGAATTTTAAGTATTTACCCCCTTTTATTATCTATAATTTTCAACTTTCAAATTTTTTGGAAAAATGGCGTGGTTTAGGGAGAGGGGGGAAAGGGGGGGGGGGTTTTTTTTAAGGGGGGGCCCCCCAAAAAGTTTGCTTTGGGGCCCTGGCTTTTCAAGTTACGCCCCTGGGGTTTTCTTTTGGTAATAAACCCTTTTTCAAGCCATCAGTTTAAACCCAACTGATTATTTTTTTACCCAAGGGTGCTTTCACACAGCACAATTTTTTGGGGGCAAAATTTTTTAACTGCAAATCCAATTAAACGCCTTTGATTAAACCCGGGAAAATTTTATTTAGTTTTTCTAAAAATTTTTCAAAAAGGGGTTTTTAAGTAAGTAATCAATTACTTGTTTGGTATCTTGGGATTACAAACACACTAATTTTACTCATTTTCCAAACATTTAGTAAGTAAAAACCTAAAGAAAAAAAATAATTTTTAATTGGAGCGCTTTTAAAACTGCCCCAAAGCTAGCGTTAAAGCACCCTAAGGGGCAAATTGTTTTCTAAAGAAAAGATTTCAGCTTTTGTAATGACTTTCCTTTTGTTTTTTTTGCAGCTCTTTTTCTTCATATCAATACTTTTTCATCTGTAAATTTTACATTATTAAACATAATTTAAATTAATGTTCATCAGGGTTTGATTAATTTGCCTTGAAATAACATTTTTACTTTGGTGATGTTTACCTTTTTTACCTCTGTATGTAAAAAATTATATTTATGTAAAATATAAATAAATAAAAAAATATAATAAATTTTAATAAAATATATTAAATAAAAAAAATATATAAAAAAAATAAAGACGACAGGGGCAAACAAAAGCCGGGGCCCCAAGAAAATTTTTTGGGTGGGGGGCCCCCCCCCCCCCTCGACCACGACCTTACCAGGCATACTTTTAAAAATGTGAAATAAAAGAATAAAAGGGGGCAAAACCTCACCAACAATCACCATCATATTTGCTACCAACAAATCCATTTTATACCAAAACCAACATTACCAAAACGCTATTCAAAAGGGACCTAAGTATCCCCCAAACACGCCACAAATTACCACCCTTAGGACTGAATAAAACCCACACTATTCTGATCAGTACACAAAAACCAATACTGTCTAAAAAATAAAAATAATAATAATAAGTGACCAAAAGTGGTATATAAAAAAGGTACACACTCGCAACGTATATAACCACCAACATGACCATATAGGGGTAGACAGCATGTACACACCTCTGCAACTGATAAAACCACCAAACATGACCAATAGTGGAAACAGAAGTGACCAGCCTGTGCAGACATAAAAATTATTACAGTGCAGTTACATCTTTGATTACGGGGTTTTTTTCCTGACCATTCTTGACTTTCTCTTTGTTCGCACCGGGTCCTCCGCCATTTTTGATGACATCTCCCACCACTTGTCCCTGCAGATTAGACACAAAATTTTTTAGAATCCACTTTTCCAGCACCCCCCCCCCGGGCATATGGGGTCCATTTAGGCGGCAGGGGCTTAGATGGGAAATGGGCCCCAAAAGGGAAAAGGGTTTTTGGGTAGCCAAAAAGTGCCCTATATAGCGGGCAGGGTTTTGGTAGCTATAGGGCCATACAGTAACAGGGGTTAGGTGGGCTATGGGGGCCATATAGTGGGTTTTTAGGTAAAAAAGGGGGCCCCATATAAGTAGACCGGGAGCTTTTTGGGGGTAACAGGGAGGCTTTTGGGGGGATACGCAGGCATATAGGGGCTGTACTCAGGCATATGTGGGGTTACAGGCAGGCATATGGGGGGCTGTAAGGCAGGGAATAGGGGGCTGTATAGGCAGGCAGGGAAGGGGGCTAAAGGAGGCATATGGGGCAAAAGGAGGGATATGGGGGCATAGGCAGGGATTTGGGGGGCTAACAGGGTAAAAAGGGGGTTTTTAGGCAGGCATTGGGGGGGGTAAGTAGGGAAATTTGGGGGGCTATGGTAGGGGAATGGGGGGGGTAAGGCAGGCATATGGGGGGGTAAGGCAGGCATAAGGGTGGGGTATAGGGGGCAATGGGGGTATAGCACAATTGGGGCATAGGCGGCATATGGGAGAAGGGAGGGGATATGGGGGGGAAAAGGCAGGCATATTGGGGGCTATAGGCAGGGGGTATGGGGGGAAAAGGCGGCATAAGGGGGGAAGGGAGGCATTGGGAAGGGAGAAAGGGGGGAAGGCAGGATATGGGGGGGTAAAGGCAGGCATATGGGGGGGATAGGCACGCAAAAGGGGGGCATAGGCAGGCAATGGGGGCTAAGGGAGGCATATGGGGGGGAAAGGGAGGCATAGGGGAATAAAATAAAAACAACTACCACCTCGGCCCGCCCCCCGTTCGCCGCTCGCTCCCTCCTGCTCTCCCTGCAGCCTCTGCGCTACGGGGCGGGGCGGTGATTTATTTTACCGGCCCCCCCCCCGTGACCACAGAGGGCCCAGGGGGGGGTAACGGCGACGATCGCCCCGCCCGCACTACCCATACACTGCCCCGCCCGCCCAGTGAACTGTTAATTCACTGCCGGGGGGCCCAGGACGGCATTTCCGGGGTGCGGGCGCAGTAGCACTGCCCCGGGGGCCCCCCTAACGCAGGGGCCCCGTGCAGCTACCCCTGCTACCCCGGTATTACGCCACGTGCAGAGCAAAACCTTAGGCATCAATTTGGTGCTGCCACTAGATGGCGTTCAGCGGGTCACCTGTTAGAAACATGTCACCGAGGGCTTGGTCTTGGTGGGGGAAGCCAATTGTTTTCGGTCAGCAACACTAGATGCGAACCTTACCCAGACGGGTGATGCCCACCAATTTTGGGTGGGGAAAAACTGCAGTTGGTGGGGCTTTTCACACATCCAGGGCAGGTTTTACCATGCCCAAAAAAAAAAACCTGGTACTGGGGGGGGGGGGGGGGGGGGTTGGATGCTTGGCGGCAACAGGGTACTGAGCTCCACTCCGTGCACTAAGCAAAAAAGGGAGAAAAACTTATCAAAATGGGACCTAGAAGAACCAAAAGGAAGCCCAGAGACCCAACTCCAACTACTTTGCTCTGCTTGCGGAGCAAATATCGGACTCTGAGGATACCTCTCCGGAGCGGGCGCCATCTTGGAGACGGCCGGGAGCTTCGCGCCACTCCACCGCACTCCCCCGACAGGGAAGAGGAAGCGTTTGCTGATGTCAGGAGCGGCCGAGCACCCCGCGGCAGGAAGCAGAGATGCGGCGGATAAATCACTGTAGGCGCAGGGGAGCGTGGAGCAGGCAGATGGCGGAGCCCGCGCTTTGAAGCAGCCTACAACAAAGATACCTGCCGGGAGAGCCTTGGGATCCCCGGGGACAGGCATGCTGCGGACGCCACACCGAGTCCACAGGAGAGGCGGGAATATCCGGGAAAGGTCGCAGTGAGTAGCGCGCCCCTGTTACAGAACGAGCCCCATCTCATAAGGGATGACACATCAGCACCACGCGGGGAGCCGCCATTTTATGCAATGGCCCACACAACTGACCGCAAACCGACACTGGGACTCAATGAAGGCCTGAACCCTTCTCCCCCAGCACGGGATCGTTAAATTTTTGGCTCCCTACTCTGTCCCATTACCACCCATTGAGTTACCAGATTCAGATCCTGCAGGACACTTGGTTCCCCCAGGAGCCGTAACATTGACACAGAATGAGTTCAGCATCGTACCGGATCTTGGTCCAGCGTCATAGCTACCCTGGGACCACACCAACAACGCTCCCAAGATACAGCAAGCACCCCTTTATGTACCCACAACACAGATTAGAGAGGTTCACAACTGATTATATGCCCAGGGGAATAAGCCCTTACAGACTCTGAAGTGACACCCTGAATTAGCAGTCTCTGCTGTCCTGCTTCCGTTTAAGGAACGACTCACCGCCATGGCGCAGGACCTAAAACAGCGTTGAGACCTAGAACATGCAGCTTGAGTCTAAACTAATATCACAACCGCTCCAAACCAAAGTAAACAACCTTGAAACAGTTTTCAGAACTCTGTTCAACAAGACTATCGAGGACCTACAGTCCACGGTTTCCCACCAGAAACTCGTTCAGCCAAAACCTAATATACCACATTGACGACTTAGAGAACAAAAACCGATCTGAAATAGACATACTGCAAACGAGTTCTACCAGAGACTGTCATAGCCCAAGAATTACCCCAAACTCTCACTAAGTTCTTTAATACCCTCCTGGGGAGAAGAGAGGAGGAGCATATAGAGCTTGACAGGGCTCACCGTGCGTTAAGGCCGCTAAGTCAAGATGACCAACGTCCCTGTGACGTATAATGCAGAGTCCACTCACTTTAAATCTAAGACACTAATAATAATAAAGCAAGAATAAACACAAATTTGAATGGGATGGGTGCGAAAATCAGCAATCTAACCCGATTTGTCCAGTGCAACGCACTGCTACTAACTTACCCACCAACCGCTCCTCTTCCGTCCCATCATAGTTCCGTATAGAATTGGGGCTTCCATTCTCACTGCAGGGTTCGGCAAGGAGATAGACTCAATAGCCCTACATACCCTGCAGACTTGCCGGACTTTCCTCCATAGCCTGACGTGTGGCGAAGTTTCTTTCATAGTTTGTCCTTGAAATTAGGTTGAGTCCAAGAGTTGTGGGGTCTGCCCGGCTGGCCTCTAAGCGCAGGGAACTCCAGGACTAGCCTCAAGACAACATGGAGCAGCCAAGCCCCAGAGGGCCCGAAAAATCCCTAGGAGAAGTAGTTTGAAAACCAGATACCAAAGGGTGCTGCACCCCCGCAAGAGAAGGGGGCTTGAAGTCACATCACACAGTAAACTACGCTGTATTCAATGAATATTCCACCCCCTTTCCTGTTTGTTAAGTAAGGAAAACTGACGCTACCAGTCCCTACTGGGAAAAAACAATAGCCCTGCGACTAAGCCCCAGCACGCCCAACATACAATATCCGCTTAAAAATGCCCTTGTTTCTCTGCACGCTCGCCCATCTGTCTAAAATAAACTACACTATAAAAGCTTTTTCACATGGAGCTTTTTAGGTGCATTTTAGTGATAGGGATATTTCGTTGCGGTTTTGTGGCAGAAAGGCGAAGAGCAGTTTAATGTGCCAGAACATTTCTCCAACAAAAAACGCTTCAAAAAATGCATCAAAACCGCTCTGTTGAGAGCCCCCAACACACAAGCAAGAGAGAAACAGTGGAGCAGAGAAACCCTCTCAGGTCACATTGAGTCAGGTTTTCACTGTGCAATAAAAAACAATACAGTGGAGCAACGCCCACACAGACATACAATAAGCACGCGAACATAACCAACAACCCCACGCAATCACATCCCCAGAAATACAGTGGACACCAACACATGAATACAGCACTGAGACTCAACACATAAGTAAACTAACCCCAGACAGCATGGAGCACACATATACGACCACACTTGATGAGGTTGATTCTCATCTCCTTTTTCTTCTCCTTCTGGCAACAAACCTCCATGACGCCTTCCCCTTGTTGTTATCCCTTTCCTTTCACTCTCTGTTCGTACAGCATGCAATTCTTCTTCTAGTGGGTCACAACTCGTCCAGTAAATTTACAACAAATACATCTTAACCCTCATCTCATCTCATCGTCCAGCACTTCCTATCAATTTCCCCCAAACAAGCGACTGTTAGACCCTAAAAATTATAAATTAAAAATGTCAAGAAAAGAGCATGTACAATAGGAAGACCCACCATTAGTCACTGCAGGGCCAGAATGGCATGCAGGGCAGTGATCCAGAAATTCAGCATGCAGGGCCAGTAACAGTAATGCAGGGACAGTAAACATGTCGGCAGGGACAGAATACAGGCAGGTGAAGTAATACAGGGCAAGACAGGGCCAGTATACATGCAGACGGTGCCCATATACATGCAGACACAAGGGCCAGAATACATTCAGACAGATCACTTATAGTGCAGACAGGACAGTATATAGGCAGCCAGGAACAGTTTATAGGTCATCCATGGCAGTGTGTATAGTCGGCAGGTCTAATATATGTTCAGCCAAGGCAGTTTATAGTATGCAGTGCAATAATAGGCAGGCAGGGCAGGATGATAGGCGCCAGGGCATGGCATCATATAAGGTCCAGGGCAGGGGCAGTATATAGTCCAGGGGCAGGTGCTATTTAAAGCCATCCAGGCAAGGGTAAGTATAGTATCCAGGGAGTGGCTATTATAGGCATGCCCATGCAGGGCAGTAAAGAAGCCAGTGGCAGTAGTCTATTAAAGGCATCCATGGCAGGTTGTGCATTAACTATCCGATTGCAGGAGCTATTATAAATGCAGCCAGGCCAGGTGCATAATGAATAGCCAGGTGTAGGGGCTATAATAGTCCGCCAGTTGCAGGTGTCAGTAATATGATCCAGGCAGTGGCTGTATAGTCAGCCAGGGCAGGGGAGCATTAATATATCCATGGCAGGGGCAGAATATAGCCAGCATGGCAGGCAGTATATAGCCAGGCAGTGGGCAAATTATAGGGCAGCCAGGGCATGGGTCAGAATAATAAGCCAAGGCAAAGGGGCGTAAAGGTCACTAGGCAGTTGGGCAGTATAATAGGCCAGGGCAGTGGTCAGTATATGGCAGCTTAGGCAGGGCATATAGGCATCCAGGCAGGAGCAAGTATAGTCAGCCATGGCAGGAGCAGTATATGTGGCAGCCAGAGCAGGGGCATAATAGCAGCCCTGGCGGAGTGGCAGTGGCAGTATAGGCAGCCAGGCAAGGGCAGAATAGCAGCCATGTCATGGGCAGTATCGGGCAGCTAGGGCATGGTCAGTATAAATGCCAGAGGCAGGTGTCATTATAAAGCCAGTTCAGGGGCATTATTGGCAGCTAGGGCAGTGGTGCAATATATATCCATTGGCAGGGCAGTATAAGCAACTAGGGCAGGTGGCAGTATAGTCATCCATGGCAGGAGGCAGTATATGCAGCCATACAGGAGGGGCAGAATATACCCAGGGCGAAGGGCAGGGGCAGTATATAGCCAAGAGGCGGGCAGGGTGCAGTAAAAGGCAGCCAAGTGCAGGGGCAGTATATGCAGCCAGAGGCAGCGGGCAGTATATAGGGCGGGTGCATTATAGCATCTAAGGCATGGGCATTAAAATAGCCTGTGTCAGGTTCATTATAAACCGTGCAGGGCAGTAAAGGCATCTAGGGCAGGGGCAGTAAATAGCCATGCAGGGTTCAGTATAAAGAGCCATGGCATGGTCAGTAATGCAAAGCTATTGCATGGGTCAGTATAAATGCCAGCATGGGCCAAGTATAGGCAGCAGCCCAGGGTCAGGGCATTATAGGCAAGCCAGGCATGAGCAGTATAGGCACGCCAAGCATGGCAGTAATATAGCCAGGGCAGGGCAGTATAGTGCCAGCCAGGGCAGTGCAGGGACAGTATATAGCCAGTACAGGGCAGAATAATGGCACCAGGGCAAGGGCAGTATATAGGTCCAGTCAGTGTGGCATTAGTAAATAGCCAGTGGCAGGGGCAGTATAGGCAGCCAGGGACAGAAGTAGTTTAATAAAAAATAAAAACGTAAAACACGACCTCGGACACCTGCTAGATCACCGTCCTCTTCCCTCAGGAGCCCTGTTGGCCCGCTCACTGCAGAGTTGCGGTGGCACAGCGATCAGGGCGCGTCGATGACTACAAACCATCGCGCGCCGGCCCCGGCGGCCTACCTGGTAGCTGAACAGACGGAATCAGTAGAATTCCCAGATGTTTCAGCCCTCGTCCGCTGCTATGCACCGCGCCGGTTTGCAGGCGGCGCCGTTATGGCTGCAAAGCGGTTCGGAGACCCGGCCAAAGCATCCGTGTGGCGAAGGGGGGCCTGACGTGCCCCCTGCCCCAGGGGTCCTGTCGCTTAAGCGACCATTTGCCGGCCCCTGTATGCGCGCCACAGACTGGACTTCTGCTCCCGGTGCCCTCCGGGGGTGAACAACCGTCCTCACACTGCGGTCGTTCCGAGCCGGCACCCCTGCGGCCCGGACCCTAGCGGCCCGCGCGGGCAAAGATGCCCGTTTTTGCCCAATTGACAAGCATCCTGCCTGACTGCAAACGTTCACGAACTGTGCTGTATTTGTGACCCTGTATCTCTGCATGTTACTGGAGATCTATTCTGACAATCTGGTACAGAGATTCTAATATGGTATATGTTTAAATCATACTTCTTAGGTCCAGTTACTTTTCACACAAGTACAGCACACAGTAAAACCTTACGCTAATTCAATGATATTCCACCCCTTTCTGTTTGTTAGGTAGGGCAAACATGACTGCTATGTTCACGAACTGTGCTGTATTTGTGACCCGGCATCTATGCATGTTACTAGAGATCTCTTCTGACAATCTGGTACAGAGATTCTAATATGGTATATGTTTAAATGATACTTCTTAGGTCCAGTTACTTTTCACACAACAATATCCAAGTGATGGTCTTTAACCTCTTACTCCCCATTTTCCGTCTCTCTCTTCCTACCCCACCCCCACCCCTTTCCCAACCCCTTTTTTTTCTTTCTTTTTCCTTCTCTCTTCCTCTCACCCCCTTTCCCCCTTTTTTCCCTTTCTTAACTGTAAATTGGATAAAATTAAATTTTCCCCCACAAGATTACAAAATCTGAAATCACAAAAAAGTCGCCTCGAAAAGGTAGCTAGTATGGATATGACTTTCTGCATTGTCCATCCTCACGACGGGCTTTTCCCCCCCTCTTCCACCAGTCAGGGTGACCAGCACAGTCCCCACATGGGACAGATGTAGCATATTGCCTAGTCAAACACATTGTCTGCAAATTTTAGTTATATTGCCATGCACAAGTTTTGATGGCTTTGTTGTTTTTTTTACTGGGACCAGAGAAAGACGGGCCCATTTATTTGAGTCGCTGGTACACAAAAGGGAGGGAACTAGGGAAAAAAGTGCATTTTAGACAGAAACTACGGGTTAACATACCCCCTTAAAAAATTCCCTTTTTTAAAATTTTAAAGGCTAAATGGCCGGAAAAAAGGGTCCAAAAATAATATGAGATGCAAAAATCGAAGTCCGACCCCGTGTATCCGGGAAACCCATTTCTTAAAGGGCATAAACAACTGAAAAACAAATATTACCCCCTGGTGCCCAAGCACGTACAAATAAAAAGACCAAAAAGTAGCTATACTCTTTATAAATCTTACCCCACGAAATCCTAGAGACTAAAGCCCATGAGGACGGTCGCTTTGTTTTTGCAGATGCAGCATACAGGGGGAATCTATACCAAAGCCAAAAAAAATTAGCCCCCAATCACAGCCAGCTGGCGTTTTTAAAGGCTTTGGCGAGCCCACTCCTTCACCGCAGGGGCACTAGTAGTCTGGGCCCACTTCAAAATCCCTTTCACCGATTTTGGACACGTCAACAGGAAAACGGGGGAAACCCCCAAATAAGTTAAATAAAATCAGAAAGTTTTTTCACAAAAGCCGGTTAACCCGTCCCCCCCCCCTGACAAACCTTCTACTCTTTCCCCCCCAAGTAGTAAGCAAAAAGACTATACTTCTTACATCACTCCCTTTCTCCCCCCACGAACAAAGTTTTTTATTGACAACATTCTATTATGGGTTCACGCCCCGGTTCACTTGTGTTAAATTTGCCAAATCAGTTTAGAGCTATTCGGGAGACAAAATTTATCCCTGCCAATGTGCCGTATGTTTTTCGGATTAAAGCAATCATCCAGCTCTTTTGTGGATATCATTGCACTGACTCACCTCCCCTCAGATCAAAAAGGGGAGACATTTTAAATTGTGTTGCGAGAGTCTTGTAAACAGGGGGCGAGGGGAAGAGGGAGCAACACCAAGCCTCAAAAATGGTTATAGGGGCTCGGGATCCTCGAACAGCCATAAGACCTCTCAAGAGAAACGGGTCTGAGGGAACTGATCTTGCGGCATGATATCCTTAGACAGCTGAAACAGACAAACAATCGTTATAAGCAGATCTGCTCCAATTACTTCTATGAGTGGAGCAATAAAGCTAGCAGGATGCTAGCGAGAGATCTAAGAGATAAAAGGGCTTCACTATATATCCCTGCAATTAAGAGCAAGACAGGCAAATTGGCACATTTGACCACAGAAATACTGGAATGCTTCCAGACCTATTATCACGACCTATATAACTTGACAAAGTCGACACCTGTCCTCCCCTGTCTCCTTAGATAATTATCTGCATGATATGACCCTCCCATCTATATCCCCCAGATAGACTTGTGGCTATGGAAGAACCCTTTTCGATAGAAGAGCTCAATGCGGCCATCTCGTCCCTTCCTTCTGGTAAAAGCCCTGGCCCGGATGGGTTCACTACAAAATTTTATAAGCTATTAAAGGAAGAGATATCTGTTCCGCTATTAAGCTCCTTCAATGCAATCTCATCGCCCAACCCCTTCCCAAAACATTTCCTTCAGGCTTTTATTACAGTAATTCCCAAAGAGGGGAAAGACTCCCTACTATGCTCCAGTTATAGGCCAATTTTTCTTTTAAATACTGACACAAAACTTTTTGCTAAACTATTATCCGTACGCCTAAAAAGTATACTCGGAGACTTGATCCACTTGGATCAAGTTGGATTCGTGCCCAACCGAGAAGCGAGGGACAACACCCTCAAAACGATCTCTATTATCCACCAAGTGAAACTCTCATCCGTGCCCTGTATGCTGCTATCGCTGGATGCTGAAAAAGCGTTTGACAGAGTGGACAGAGTGGACTCTCTAAGCTGGGTCAAGGACCAATTATGCTCCAGCAAATTATGGCGCTGTACAGTAATCCCTATGCAAGAGTAAGGATTAACGGTTCTTTGTCGGCACCAGTTTCCATCCGCAATGGCACCAGGCAGGGTTGCCCACTTTCCCCCATTCTCTACGTACTCACAATGGAGAATTTGCTTCAGAGTATTGTGATGTTGTTATAAGCATTCTCGCTAATGTTGGTTCACTATCTATTCTGCCTAGCAACAGTGATGTATTAAAGGAGGAGGGGACGGAGCTAAAGGGGTGGAGAGGCAGCAGAGGAGTTACAGGATGCCATGATGGAAGCAACGAATAAAGTGTTCTGATCCAGCAGATGATTATCTCCAAGTGGATTCATTCCAGGGTACCTGCATCCTCACCACAACACTACAACTGGCGACGAGGATTAAACATCATCAGCTAAAGGTATTTCAGCAAGACAGCAAACTGTGTACAAGATTGCAACACTAGCACCAGCCATGGCCTGCTTACCCTCCTTCAGTGCATTTGAGGTGCTCCAGCCCCAAACTAACCTGGCAGCCTGTTGGAATAAATGGCTAAAACGCTTTGAGATATTCCTACAAGCAATGAACATTACTGACAATGCAAGAAAGAAAGCAATGTTATTACACTATGCGGGGGAGGAGGTGTATGATATCTTCACAACTCTGCCTAACACTGGGGAAGACAGTGACTATGAGGTATGCAAAGCAGCATTAACCAAGCACTTCTCTCCACATATAAATGCTGCTTTTGAAATTTTCAAGTTTAGACAGACAAAGCAGTCGGCAACAGAAAGCATTGATGAATATCATGTCCGCTTAAGACAACTTGCAGCGTACTGTGAATTTGCAGACACTGACATGGAGATTCAAATGCAAATCATACAAGGATGCGTGTCATCTAAGTTAAGGAGACAAGCACTCAGAGATCCCACAATGACTTTGGCAAGGCTGCTGGACACAGCCCGTATCAATGCTTCAGCTGAGAATCAAGCTAAACTCATAGAGAACATAGACTGTACACCAGAGCAGCCATCTTCTGTAGCCCTTGCTGTTGTGTGGGGATGCCTTCATTTCCACCTTTACCTTTTTGGTCGTCCGTTCACAGTGATAAGTGATCATAAACCACTCATTCCTATATTCAATAAACATTCTTCGAAGCCACCCCCGCGGCTTGAACGTTGGCTGCTCCGTCTACAAAATTACCGTTTTCATTTGAGATATGAGGCAGGTGCTGGGAACCCTGCAGATTACTTTTCAAGACATCCTTCACCGCAATCGGCCAAGGGTGACCTGCCGGCAACTGTTTTAGCCGAGGAGCATGTGAATTTCGTTGTTGCACACTCTGTACCAAGAGCAATGACCTTGAAGGAAGTTAAACAAGCGGTGCAGTCTGATCCCCTACTTCAGTTAGTTATCGACACTGTACGATCTAAGAACTGGAGCTCTTTTCTAGCTGAGGCTCGCCTGCACTCCCAGGATCATACAGCAAATTTTCAGGCTTTCTTTAATGCAAGACATTCACTCTCAGTTTCCGATTCAGAGTTGCTATTACGTGACAGTCGTTTGGTCATTCCGCAGGAGCTTCAAGCCAGAGTGCTGGACCTGGCTCATGAGGCTCATCAATGTGTGGTAAAAACAAAGCAACTGTTTTAGAGAGAAAGTATGGTTTCCAGGACTAGACAAAAAAGTGGAAGCACTCATTGAAACATGTATTCCTTGTCAAGCAACTAGAGTTGACCATAGCCGAGCACCAGTGCAAATGTCACCTCTGCCAGAACGTCCTTGGACTGCTGTTAGTGTCGATTTCTGCACTTTGCCAGATCATTCCTATTTCCTGGTTGTCATAGATGATTTTTCTAGGTTTCCAGTCATTGAACCAGTTTCCACCACCTCTGCAAGAGCAGTTATACCAAAGCTGGACAAGATCTTCTCAGCATATGGCATACCTGAAACGGTGAAAACCGACAATGGGCCGCCTTTTAATAGTGCAGACTTTCAATCTTTTGCAGCTTATCTTGGCTTCACCCACAGAAAAATAACTCCTTACTGGCCTCAGGCAAATGGGGAAGTTGAACGTTTCATGCAATCCATCAACAAGACTCTCAGAATTGCCACCATGGAACACAAGGATTTACAACAAGAACTGCACCGATTCCTTAGACAGTACAGAGCCACCCCACACTCCACTACAGGAATACCACCTGCAACTGCGCTTTTCAACAGGCCTTTGCGCATTAAACTTCCGGACATCCCGGCAGTTTCGGTCCAGACACCATTGACTCTCAATGATGCCTCTGCCAAAGAAAGGATAAAGAAATATGCGGATAAGGGCAGTCGTCGCAGCCAGCGGCTGGAAGTGGGAGATTGGGTTCTTGTTAAAAGGCTGAGACCCAGTGACAAATTATCATCTCCTTATCATCCAGAACCCTTCCAGGTCACGAACGTCAAAGGTACCATGGTTACTGCTCAACACCAGGACCGCCAAGTCACTAGAAACGTGTCACATTTTAAAAAGCTTCGGGGCTATGATCCAGAGGCAACTACGGAGGAGGTGGATGATGAAGAGATCCTACCAGACACAAGTGGTTCAGCAACAACAGGAGATGCCTCAGAAGATTTACCGAATTCGTCAGACTCTCCACGCTACCCGATAAGGAGTCGAAGGCCACCCCCTCATTTAAAGGGGGTTATGTCTGCAGTAAAACTTTATTGTCAATTGTGGACGTTTATTGATTGTTCATTTTCATGGTTACATGTTGTTCTTGTTTGTGAGAAGGGGAGAGATGTGATGTTGTTATAAGCATTCTCACTAATGTTGGCTCACTATCTATTCTGCCTAGCAACAGTGATGTATTAAGGGAGGAGGGGACAGAGCTAAAGGGGTGGAGAGGCGGCAGAGGAGTTACAGGATGCCATGATGGAAGCAACGAATAAAGTGTTCTGATCCAGCAGATGATTATCTCCAAGTGGATTCATTCCAGGGTACCTGCATCCTCACCACAACACTACAAGTATTAGACAGAATCCTGACATTAAGGGAATTGAGGTGAAGGGGCAGGCATATAAATGTGCAGCATATGCAGACGACCTGCTTTTATTTGTTACCCAAATTTTAACATCTCTGCCGGTCTTGATGAGTGTATTGGAACAGTTTGGGATGTTTTCCAATTTTAAGGTAAACACTGCGAAATGTTGGGCATTGAATATAACACTTGACAATGAAGTGGTACGGGGGCTAAAAAGCAATTTCCCATTCATCTGGGCAAATCATTCCTTTAAATATCTTGGGATTCATATCCCTTCAGATCTGACGCAACTATATGAGCTAAACTTTGGCCCTATTCTTAACATTGTCGCACTGGACCTATCTCGATGGGAAAAGCGGGACTTCTCATGGTTGGGGCGCATTAACATCATAAAAATGAATGTCTTGCCCCGACGCCTTTATTTATTTCAGACCATCCCCATTTTTCTGCCCAAACATTTTCTCAGTCAGTAAATAAGTTCCTCAGAAAATTCATATGGGCTGGAAAACATCCACGACTTGCAAGATCCATATTGATAAGACCCAAAGAGGAGGGTGGGTTAGCTCTACCAGACCTTAAGACCTACTACACAGCAATGGTGGCGGCCCGATTTACAGATTGGGTGGGGCATGGTTCAGGCAGGGATTGGGTTTAGCTGGAAGAACGTATATACGGGGACCCCCTGTCGGCCCTGCCATGGCTTGGGAAAAAGATCCTTTCCAGGACCAAATTGCTATCTCTGCCTTGGGTAGTGCAGCACACTCTTCAGACCTGGAGAACATATGGCCCAGAATCCAAACTCTTCACAGCTGACGGACCTTTAACACCTGTAATCGGAAACCCGGACATTTATCTAGCTGGTCCTTTAGGAGGTATGCGAGACTCCGGTGATAGGTGCCCTTTGACTTTTCGGGACATCACATCAGGCAATGCCTTGAGATCGTTTGTAGAAATACAGGCCGCATTTCACCCGGGACCTTTTAACTGGTTCACCCATATACAAGTGCAGCATTTCTACACTACACACAAAGTTGAGTTGAGTCTCCACAGGGCCCTAACACCATTTGAGTCGCATATCATTGCACAAAAGAACTTCATTCATGTCATCTCCTTGATATATAAGTGGATAATAGGAAATAAGCTAACAGTAACGCCTTCTTATCAGACAAGATGGGCAAGGGAACTGGGCAGAGACATTCCGGATGATGAATGGAAAAAGGCGTGTATTCTCTCACATCGATCTATAATATTCTATAGACTTCAGGAATTAAACTTTAAAATCTTACCCAGATGGTACAGAGTCCCTGAGCTGTTACACTGGGTGTTTCCCAAGGTCCCTAGTAGCTGCTGGCGGTGTAATGGCACAACAGGGTCAATGACGCATATATGGTGGGGCTGTCCACTTCTCCAACCATTTTGGATTAAAGTAATTGAAGGTATTAGACTTGTAACGGGGATACGCCTACAAAACGATCCACCTACACTACTTCTGTCCATGATCCCTTTGCCATTAAGAATTTTAAGAGGGAGCGTACTGATATATATGCTGATAGCAGCTAGAGTTGTGATCCCCAGACGCTGGAAGACAAATACAGTTCCAACCGTTACAGAATGGTTCCAGGAAATTTTTGTACTACAGCGTATGGAAGAGTTAAGTACAGAGTGCAATCAGAATACAGCTAGGTATTACGGGGTCTGGAGGGAGTGGTTGCAATTCTGTGGATCTCCAGAATACGTGGACTTTAGGTGAGACAGATCTGGAAGGTGGCAACACAGGGGGATCACTGGCTCTGAGATGACTCGGGCCCATTAGATTTTAGGGACCTCTCCGGACGTGATAACTTAGCGTCGGTTCTCGTCCTCCTCCTGTACTCGTCTGACTAAGCATTTTGCCACGTGAGGTATCCATAATTGCCGACAATTGTTTTGTTCCGTTTGAAAATAGTTAGTTCCTCTTGTTATAAATGTATGGGTTGTACTTGTGAAGACACAAGTCTGTGGGGAAAATTGAGCTCTACAGTTACGTGCCTTTTCAGCACTGATTCATTTAGATATTTTAAGGTGTTGCATTTTTTTGTATGATTTGTATTTACAGAATAACATTGCCTTCATTAGAAACATAACGATATGCACTGCCTATGAGTTAACAAAATAATGCATATTTGTTTGTACTGTATTAAGAGTGATGCTTGATGTCTTCAATAAAGCTTTGAATTTGAAAAAAAAAGAAGCCGGGACCCAGTGAGAGACTGGGGGAAAGTGAGGAGGTGTATTGTGGGACTGGACAGTAGGTCCAGCTCACACGTTAGAGAGGTTCTCTCTATATATATTTTGTCAGTGGCCTAATGGACTGAGGTTTTTGGTTTTATTTTGTTACTATTTTCCTGTGCCTCAATAAAGCTGTCTGAGGCCAGGTTAAAGATACTCCTGGTGTCAGAAAGTTGATGTGCCAATACCGACGGTGATCCTGTGAGCTAAAGTACTCCTGGACGGCCCAGGATGGCATCCATAAAAAAGTGAGTTGTTACAGGAACAGTCTATAATTTTAAGGGTAGGTTCATTTTAACATTGAGAGATAGAATATCTAAAATAAAATCCAGAAAATCACATTCTATAAATGATATAAATGTATTCACATTTTGCATTGAGAAATAAGTATTTGATCTCTCTGGCAAACAAGACTTAGGGCGACATGTATGAACAGGGCTGTGCCAGAATTCTGGCCTCAAAAAGCTGTAGTAGACCATTTCTATACATAGTTACATAGTTTGTCAGTCCGAAAAAAGACATACGTCTATCCAGTTCACCCATTTTGCTAAAGTGTTGCTAAAGTGTTAAAGTGTTGATCCAGAGGAAGGCAAAAACCCCCATGAGGTAGAAGCCAATTTTTCTCATGTTAGGGAAAAAAATTCCTTCCCGACTCCAATCTGGCAATCAGAATAAATCCCTGGATCAACGACCCCTCTCCAGAATCCTGGTGGTCACTATAACTTGTTATATTACATCTAGAAATGTATCCAGACCCTTTTCCAGAATCCTAGACACTATAACAAGACCTTCTAGTGAATTCACCATGACAATTTCCTCTGGCAGAGAGTTCCACAGTCTCACTGCTCTAACAGTAAAGAATCCCTTTCTATGTTTATGTAGAAACTTTCTTTCCTCAAGACGTAGAGGATGCACCCTTGTTCTTGATACAGTCCTGCGTATAAATAAATCTTTAGCCAGATCACTATATTGGCCCTTAATATATTTAAACATATTTATTATGTCCCCCTGAAGCCGTCTTTTCTCTAAACTAAATAACCCTAACCTTGCTAATCTTTCTGGTTATTGCAGTCCACCCGGTCCTTTTATTATTTTTGTTGCCCGCCTTTGTACCTGTTCAAGCTCTGCAATGTCTTTCCTGTCCACTGGTGCCAAAAACTGTACACAATATTCCATATGTGGTCTAACCAGTGACTTGTATAATGGGAGAATAATGTTCCCATCATGTGCATCTATGCCCCTTTTAATACAACCCATCATCCTATTAACAAAAAAAAAAAAAAAAAAAAAAACAACTACAGGTATAGCACCTAGAATAAAGATACATAAGACATAACTTTTAATTGAAATAGATAAAAGCTGAAAAAGAAAAGAAACCCTCAAAAATCCCCTGTCACAGAACTAACTACCTCAAAAATGGGGAAGTCGCCCCAATAAGGGCGCCCCCACACTGGAACCTAAACTAACCCTGTCCCTGGCTACATCTAAATACAAAAAAGACACATATACCACAAATAAAGTGAACAAACTAAAAAAGTGCTGTGATCTAAAACAATGAAACAGACAATATACCTTGATGTTCCAAAATACTGTAAATTGATAATGCGTCACAAAGAGATGATTAATAACGCATAAATATTCCAACGCGTTTCCCCCCTAGATGCTGGGGTTCATCAGGGAATAAAATTGCGAAGTAATAACAATACGGAAATCTGAAAAAAAAAAGATGAATGCAATGAATTGAACTCACTCTGCTGGCCTGTCCAGTAATCGATAGGGGGGTCCGTACATGTTTCATCTTGGACCCCGCCCTTTCATCTTCACTACCCTGTTTACCATCACTAAGGGAGGATTAAAAATTCATTGCAACATCTTGTTTTCCTTTTTTTCAGATTTCCTATTTTTATTCCCTACTGCAATTTATTCCCTGAAACCCCACATCTGGGGGGGAAAACCGGTGGAATATTTATGCGTTTTAAATCACTCTTTGTGACGCATTATAAATTTTACGATTTTGGGAACATCAACGTTTATTGCCCTTTTTTCATTTTTTTTTGATCCAGAAAAATTTTTTATTTTGTGCACTTATTTTTGGTTATGTGTCTTTTTTGTTTTTAATTACCAGGGACAGGGTTATTTTTGGGTTCCATGTGGGGGTGCCCTTTTTGGGGGGCGATTTCCCCATTTTTGAGGTAGTTTTTTTTGTGACGGGGGTTTTTTGGGGGTTTCTTTTTTTTCAGCTTTTATCTATTTCAATTAAAAAAAGTAGTCTTGTATCTTTATTTCTAGGTGCTATCCTTTAGTTTTTTTTTTTTTTTGTTTTAATATGTATTGGATACCCGGGACTTTACCCATTGATCGGGGTTCTCAAACCCTGTAATTTGGGTTTAAAGTAAACTGGAGGTTTTCCCCATCACCTATTACCTTGGTCTGCCTGCCTGACACTGACGCTACAGTTAATTTTACTGTCCCCCGGGATTCCCCAATCCTTCTCCATGTCCTTAACCCCGTGTTTTTCCCCCTTTTAACAGTAAAAATTTTAAAGGATTTTTCCCTCCCCCATGTCAAAACCTGCTTTTTTTCAGTGTTTAAACCCACGCCACTTCCCTTTGCCCAGCCCCCCTACCAGACCCTTTTAATAACACAGTATCCTCTATTGTGTGGTTTCCCTTTACAGAGCATATCATCTGCAAAGTTTGATATTCTACTGTGCAACCTGTGTAAGATCTTTAAAAGAAAATATTAAAGGATAGGGCCCAATACTGAGCCTGTGGTACCCACTAGTAACAGTGATCCAGTCTAGTATCACCGTTAATTACCACCCTTTGTTTTCTATCACGACCGTTGCTTACCCACTTGCACACTTTTTTTCCCCCAGCCCAAAGGGATTCTCTTTTTTACTTACCAACCTTCTAGGGGGGGGGGGGGGGGGGGGGGGGGGGGGGGGGGGGGGGGGAAAAGTATCAAATGCTTGAAAAATCCAAAAAAATTAATCCATGTTTCACCCCGATCCAGTCGGAACAAAACTTCCTCATAAAGATATAATTTAGTTTGAAAACCCCGATCCTTCAAAAACCCTGGGGGAACGGCGTTACTTTTATTTTAGTGAGATAGTCCGGGATAGCTCTTTAAAAAACCCCTTCAAACTTTTTAAAACCCACAACAGATTTAAACTTACCTGCCTATATTTTCCTGGACACTTTTTTGACCCCCTTTTTCAATTTTTGGGCCCCCAAAATTTGCTATGCACCAACCCTTTGGGACATAACTCTTTTTAAACATTCCAAAAATATTAAAAATGGGGCTTGTCTATCACTTTAACTTAACCCCCCTTGGGACAACGGTGTATACCGTCCGGGCCGGGGGTTTTTTCTTTTTAAAAGCTTCCTAAGGCGGACTGCCTTCTTTCTGGTTAGACAAAAACTTTTAAAGTTGGAATTTACCTCCCCCCTTTTGCTCAAAAAGGGGAAGGTCATCCTCCTGGGTAAATACAGGAGAAAAAATTGTTTAATAGGTTTGTTTTTTTTCTCATCCACCTTTACAGTCTTTTCCCTCACTATTTTTTAAAGGGCCAAACATTTTTTTTAATCTTTTTACTATTTATATAGTTAAAAAAATTTTTGGGGTTACTTTTACTTTCTATCAAAAAATTCTTTCTGTCTCCACTTTTGGTGCTAAATCATTTTTTTAACTATTTTATTTTTTTTCCTTATACTTTTTAGTGTTCTTCCCCGCCCTCCTGTTTTAGTACTAAACGCCTTTTTTTTTTATTGCCCCCCAAAACATCCTGTTGATCACATTGGTTTTTTTCCTTTTTTCAAATTTTTTTTTTACCATATGGTATGTACCTCTCACAGGGACAACAAAAAAAAATTTTAAAGATCTCCTATTTATTTTTTTTTCTGGCTATTTTTTTAAACACCTTGTCCCATCAATAAGGTTTAGGACCTCTCTAACAGGAAAAATTAGCCTTTATCAAATTTAGTGTTTTGTGGCTCCCTGACAAAAAGCTCTATTGAAATAAATGGAATTTATTATATTAGTCACTATTCCCTAGGTGCCCCTCAACCAAAAACCTTTTTTTACCTGTCAGGACTATTATCAATATTTAAATTTTAGACGGGCCTTTTTTCCTCTATCGGGGTTCCGTACCCTTTGGGAAAGTAATTATCTTAGTTTTTGACAAAAACATGTTTCCTTTTGAGAACTACAAATTTTAGATTCCAAATGCTGGATAGTTAAAGTCGCCCATAATAACAACCTCATTCTGATTATTTTTCTTCAAATATTTGCCTGAGGAATATATCTTCCATGGGCTTTTTATATTTTGGGGGGCCCATACAGCTCCAAAATTTAAAATTATATTCGTTATTACCCCCATTTAAAATTTAAACCCCCTAATGATTCCACCTTTCATTTCCTTTTCCTTAAACTTCTCCAGTGTTGGCTTTAGCAGGATTTTACATAGAGACAGACAAACCTCCCCCCTTCCGTGTTCGGTCAACTTCTAAATAACTTAACCAAGAAGTTTTCCCCATCATAGCTTTCGTCCAGCCATGTCTCATTATCCCCACGTGCATATTTTTCTTTTGCAATTTAAATTCTAGTTCATTATTTTGTTGGTCGACTCCTGGCATTGGTCAACTCCCGGCATTTGGGCAGATGCAAATTTTGAGATTTTTTCAGTTTTTATTCCTTTCCCCTATTCTTTTTAACTATTGCTACAAACCCCCCCCCCCTCCACCCCCTGATTTATTACAATTCCCCAGCTCCCCTTCTTCACTACTTGCACCAAATTTGTATTACCCTCCCTCCCCCCACCCTATGTAAATATTCCCCCAGATTTTCCCAGCCATTTTGTCCCCCAATACAGCTGCACCCTCCCCATTTAGGTGCAGCCCATCCCTAGCACAGAAAGCCCATCCCTATAGATGTATGAACAGGTGCACTCCAAACTTTGGCACGATTACTTCGGGTTCCCCCCAAAAAACAACTTTTTTGCCGGGGCCAAAATTTGGGGCGTTCTGGGGCAGTCGCACCCCAAATTAGAGAAGTAGACACTTTATGATTCTTTTTTGCCAAAACTTTGGCGCAAACAAATTAAAAAAAGCCCGACCAATTAAAGGAAACTGCCTATCCTATTTCAATTGGCAGTTAGACTGTCCGATGTATACCTGCAGAAGAACACTTCATACTTTTTGACCCCGCTATACAAACCTTAAAATGATTTAGAACTGGTCTATCAACCAAATTTAACATGTCGCCTTTTAAAATTTTCTGGCAAAAAACCCCTTATTGGCAAGGCACAGCATCAACGTTTTTTGAGTTATGATGATTTGAACACAAGTCAGGAGGAATTTTGGTCCACTCCTCTTTTCAGATCATCTCTAAATCATTAAGATTTTGAAGCTGTCGCTTGGCAACTCAAGCTGCAACTCGAACTTCAACTCCCTTCATAAGTTTTCTTGGGATTAAAGTCTGGAGACTGGCTAGCCCACTCCATGACGTTAATATGCTTCTTTTTGAGCCACTCCTTTGTTGCCTTGGCTGTATGTTTTGGGTCATTGTCTTGCTGGAAGACCCAGCCACAACCCATTTTTAATGTCCTGGCGGAGGGAAGAAGGTTGTCACTCAGGAGTTTACGGTACATAACTCCATCCATTCGTCCATTGATGCGCTGAAATAGTCATGTGCCCTTAGCAAAAGAACACCCCCAAAACATAATATTTCTTTTTTTTTTTTTTTAAACAAATATTTATTGATTTTTCAAAAGATTATACAGAAATACAAAACATAAAGACAGGAATATAAGCCCGTATGAGTACATGGTCATGCTGATCTCAGGTATAAGACAACTTTGGGCTAGTTATGCATCCAAGACTGATTGGCATATTATGTACATGTGACAGATTACCAATAAAGCATAAAGATAGATGTCAAGGACCCAACCTTGGTGTCGTTCAAAATAGAGCACAACAGGACAATGAGATAAAATAATTTTCAAACAAGAAAAACAGAATCCTTATTAAGAACTACATATCGCGTGCATGTCTCCCCCTTCTGGCGGACAACTAAGCGGCTACAGTGTATGCTTCTCCTCCCTGAACCAAAAGTCCAGTCCGGATCCAACTCAAATTTTCAGTCTGCCCAAAGACACACCAATCTCCTCCCTGCAACACCATCCCGTGTACTGAAACGTCTGCATCAAGATCTCAACCTCCTTGTCTGAATAGTGAGATTCTATGAAAGAGCGCCAGCGTTTAAAGAAACCTGCTGTTCGAACTTCCTTACATCTTTCTGTTTCTAGTTTATCAGTGATTAGGTAAACTTTCATTTGATCCGCAATCATAGAAATTGGGGGAAAGGACAGTTTGATCCAGAAAGTAAGCAGACAACGTTTAGCAACCAAAATCGCTATGAGGAGTATTGCAGGGATTCTCTGGGCCTCCCTAGCCATTCCATCCCCCTCACCTTCCAGAGGTCTAGGACAGTAGAAAATAAGTAGGTTTTGGCAATGTTCCAGAACTACGTTAAAGTGCACCCTAACATATGTCACAAAGCCGTCTCAGAAACCCTGTACATGGGTGCATTCCCAAAGGCCGTGCCACAGATCGGTCTTATTCTGTCCACACTTAGGGCAATTTTGCAACCTATCTGGGAATTTCGGGGTAGAGGGCAAGTTGAAGCCATAAATGGCATTATGCACGATTTTAAAATGCGATTCCCTCCAGATTGCACAAATAATGTGCTTGTTCACTGCCACCAACCCTTTTATAATCTTATCCGGGAGCTGCTCATCTTTCAAGTGGTGGGCCCAGAATTGGAAGACTTGTGACTCTGTGCATGTCGAGATTCATTCTCTCATGACCCCATAGAGTCCAGATAAACTGCAATTTTCTCTATTGGAGGCTATAAAAGTGTCATAGATGTTTGGGGACATTTCTCTTGAAACATCTTTTAATCTAGAGGCACAAAAGTAATACAATTGATAAGCGGTCAATATCTGCAAACTAGGAAGAGAAAATTTAGCTACCATTTCGGAAGGCGTAAGCCACCTTCGTTCCCTGTCATGTAGAAGTTGTCCCGCTTCTCTTAACCCCTGAGCCTGCCATTTTGTAAACATTGGGTTAGAATTTCCCAGGGGAAAATCAGGTTGATCCCAGAGAGGCAAACCCTTGGAGATCAGGAAGGAAAGTCCCAGTCGCTTCCGGATCTCTTTCCAGACCACAATTGTGTCCCGGAGGATAGTGGAGGACTTAACCAGGGGTGGAAGGTTTGAGTACTTTATATGAAGGAGGGCAAGGGGGTTCCATCAACTCTCTCTCCACCTCCCAGTTAGAGTAACGACTTAGGCCTTCGGACCAATCCACAACCTGCCGGGCTAAGCATGACAAGTTGTATCCCCTAACATCCAGTAAATTCAGACCTCCCCTTGAGGTCGGCAGCATAAGTTTTTTAAGGGCTATAAGGGTTTTTTTCCCGGCCCATAAGAATTTCGTAAATAATGAGTTGATCCTGTTTATGTCGGAGTGTCTAAGAAGAAATGGGAGGGTCTGTAAAGAGTACAAGAGTTTGGGAAAGCTAATCATTTTTAAGGCATGACATCTCCCAGTCATAGATAGGGGCGAAGAATTCCATCGTAGAAGTTCCTGTGAGATCTTGTTGATGATTGGGGGAAAATGTAAACTATAAATAGTATCCGGAGTCCTACCTATGTTTATTTCCAGATACACTCATGGTAGGTGGGTTAGAGGATTTGACATAAACAAGATCAAGCCATCCGCAAAAAGGGCGGTCTTGATCTCTTGCGAGCCTATATAACTTCCCGAGAAAAGGTCTGAATCCTCCAGATATCTCGCCAGGGGTTCGAGGGCCGTCAAAAAGAAGGGGAGACAATGGGCACCCTTGCCTGGTCCCCTTTTGAAGGTGGATGGGCGAGGATATAAAGCCGGGGGTGTGTACCCGTGCTTCTGGGTTGGAGTAAATCGCCTTAAAAAAGATCCAAAAAGCGCAGAAATCCCAAACGCGTCTAGAACCAACCAAAGCCACTCCCATCGAACATTGTCAAAGGCCTTTTCAGCATCTAAGGCCACTAAGACCGGGCATTCTCCTGGAGTGGGCCTATGCCTGATCCTATCCATGATCGCCAGCACCTTTCTGATATTTCCCACCACTGCCCTCCCTTTAATGAATCCCTTTTGCGAGGGACGAGGTAAGGCATCAGTTCCGCAAAACGGTCGGCCATTATTTTTGACAACAGTTTCTGATCCACATCTATAAGCGAAATATGCCTATAGGAGAAGAGGGTCTTTCCCCTTTTTTGGTATGACCTTAATAAAAGCTGTTTTCGATTCTGGGCGGACACGATCCTCCTGCAGAACCAAATTGAAGTACTGCGTGAGAGTCGTAGGTGACCAGATCTACAAGGATTTTGTACATCTCTCCCGAAAACCCATCAGGGCCAGGGGCCTTCCCAAGTTTCAAGTGTCGTATCGCACTTCATACTTCCTGTTCTGAGATCTCACAGTTTAGTAGTTCTTTTTGCGCATCTGAGAGATGAGGTAGTTTCAAGTTTGAAAGAAACCGTTTGCCTTCCTCCTCCCCACCATAAGAGCTGGCAGAGTAAAGAGAAGCATAAAAATGCCCCAAGGCCTTATTAATTTTTGCCGGGTCTGTGGTTACCTCTCCCTCAGACGTACGAATAGCCGTTATATGGGAGGGCCTATAGTGTCCCCTAAATAGCCTGGAAAGAATCTTTCCCGACTTGTTTCCAAATGGAGATGGGATCGGTGCAATTCTTCCTTCCGTTCCACCCAGACTTCATAATCCTTTTTTGCCACTTCCCATTTTGCCCTACTATCAGCCGATCTGCTAAGTTGAAAGGCTTTAAATGCAGCCCTCACGGCCTCCGAGGCCTCCTTGTATGACTTCGCTAATTTGCTTTTATAAAGGGTTGTGTGTGCTATGATCTTGCCACGTAAAACCGCTTTGGAAGTCGCCCAGTATAGGGAGGGGTCTGATTGATGAGCCTTATTATTATTTTCAAATTCCATCCACCAGCCCTTAACCAAGTCAATGAACTGTTTGGTCTTGGCCAGATAGGGGGGGAAATTTCCAAAGAAAGTCTGTCCCCTTAGGGGATTCTTCTGCTATATCCAGCGTAATTGGAGAGTGATCAGACATGAGCATATCTAAGATCTGAGCATTTTCTATGCGATTACACAGGTTATCTGATATTAGGAGGTAATCTAAGCTTGATCATGATTGGTGGACAGGAGAGAAATACGTGAATTCTCTGCTATCTGGGTTTCTCTCTCTCCAGCAATCATTCAAACCAGTCGTCTCTAGTAGATGCACCAGGACCCCACTCTCTCTCCTCTGGGGGATTGAGCTTGATTTTTCCTGTCTTCCAAGGGGTCTATGACAAGGTTCATATTTCCTCCTACAACCTGGCTTGCACATCTGTCAGCTCGGATTGTTTTCCCCAGCTTTCTAAAGAAGGGACTACTTTGGCCATTGGGACCATATAAGTTGAAAATACTGATCTCTTTCCCTCCCGATCTCATGATCAAATGTGAGATCCTTCCCTACTCATCATGTTCATGAGAGATTATATCGACAGGGAAATTTTTGTGCATGAGGGTGACGACTCCGGCTTTACCATTTATCGAGGGAGACTTAAATGCATGTTCCACCCATAGCTTTTCCATCCGTTTGATGTCATCCTCCCCCAGGTGGGATTCCTGAAAAAGGACGACATCAGGGCGGGTTCGCTTCAGATGCCTAAGAACCCTTATCCGCTTGTTTGGGGAGCGCAGCCCCTTTATGTTCCATGACACTACTCGCATGTGGATGCTACAAACAAGTGTGACTGACCAGCAGGAGACATCTTTTTTTTAGGGTGAATATAGACCGGACTGGCCTCCCATACCCCTCCCACCGTGATCGTGGGTGAGAGTGAAGACATAGGAGGAGCACGCCACAGCAAAATTAACAAAGTAAACAGAAAACATGAGAACATTGAAACCAAAGTGCAATTGCGCCACATGGCACCTTTGAGAATAACGCTGGAAGAAGGGAGGTTTTAAGGAACTCCAACCCTTCTTGACGCATTAAAGGGACTTCCTTTTTTCTGCCCGAGAGAGATAGACCTTCCAAATAGCCCCTATATCCCTCACCCGCCAGCCATACGGCCAATTTTATATGGACAGTGCCTATTCTGTACTAGGTGCAGAAAATGTGAAAGTAAACAGATAGAAAAATATGTAAAAAAATATACGACACCGTGTTCTGTAAATGAGCGTCCAGCCAGATCTAGTCGGTCCGGGGAACGTTGGTCTGTGGACCTCCAGCCAGGATGGCCCCGTCCTCCTCTCCCATCCCAGAGGAAGAAAAAATTTTAGGATTTGCACTCCATCTCACGTCACAGGCATATTAATCTTGATCAAAGTCCAGCTGTGGTCCTCTTTTTGGCGGGCGACGATCCTTCTGCCCAGGGGTAGTGGGCGAAGTGTAAGGTGCTTGTGTCCACTGGATCTCTTTCTGTCTTCGACTCCCAGTCCAGGTGTCAGGCCGTAGATCTTTGTCCATGCACGTAGAGCGAGGAGAGTCCGTGCGAGGTCGGGTGTTAAGCAAATCAGCAAGTTCTTTCTCTGCCTGCACGGGCGAAGTGAATGTTCTGGGCTGTCCGTTTGGATCTAGGACCTTTAACGTGGCCGGGTACACAAGCTGGAAGCGTACCTTCATTTAAAAAGTGCAGTACAAATTTTACTAAAGGTCCTTCTCCATTGTGAGACATCCATAGAAAAATCTTCGAACAAGAGCACTTTGTGTTCACCCAGGAGCAGATAGGGGCCTAGTTTACTCTTAGGACCTCTGTTTTATCGTTATAGTCCAGGAATTTCATGATAACTGTACGATGCCTCTGCTTGGCTCGGGACCCCGACAGTTGCGTGCGGCTGTCCTCTGGACCTATTCTGTTGGCTCGGTCGATGCATCAGGGGTATCGAATACCTAACGCCCTCGGGAGTTCTTCCTGGCAGAGTTCTTGGAGATCTCTCTGTTTGAAGGTTTCAGGAAGGCCCACCATTCTTAGATTGCTCCTTCTGGAGCGATTCTCCAAGTCCTCTATGCGCTCTTGCTGCGTTAGTTGTGCCTGTACGCAGAGCTTTAGCCTGGCTTGGAGGGTGCTGTTATCAGTCTCCAGGTCATTCACCCTCATTTCCAATTCTGCAATTTGAGAGGAGTGGGCTTGCACTTCTTGTTGAAGCTTGGACAAGGAGGTCCGCACGGTGGACTCAAAGGCCGCTTGCAAATCTGGTAAAATCTGTCTGGCCATCTCTGTCACCAGCAGCTTATAGTCTATGGCCGGAGTTATACTCACCTCTGCAGGTGATGGTGCAGTTGGTACAGGGGAGGAGGGAATACTTTCCGTCTCTCCTGTGTCTCTCTCGTTGCTGCCCTGCGTGAGAGGGTTATCTGAGCCTGCCTGCTGCCCGTGGGGTTGAGTGCTCTGGTCCGGCGCCATCTTGGAATCTGTGCTCGGCAGATCGTGAGGGTCCCGGGATCGTGGTGTACACCGCAGAATGTACCTCTCCATCCAGAATAGCTCCGGAGTGCCGCAGCGGGTTCTTTTTTTTTTGATGAACTGGATGGACTTGTGTCTTTTTGATGGACTTGAGGTACTCGTGTCTCTTTGATGGACCTGACGGACTCGTGTCTTTTGATGGACTTGTGGTACTCGTGCCTCTTTGATGGACCTGACGGACTTGTGTCTTTTTGATGGACTTGAGGTACTCGTGTCTCTTTGATGGATTTGTGTCTTTTTGATGGACTTGAGGTACTCGTGTCTCTTTGATGGACCTGACGGACTTGTCTTTTTTTTTTTTTCAAACACATTTCATTGATGTTATTGCTTTCAAACAATAAACATGGTGAAACAGATCCACAGCATAATACTGTTGATAAACAAAGTTATAGTTATCGGCACAAGACATTCTGAAACAAGTTACAGTCTTTGGGAAACACAAAAAGAGCTCAAGCTAAATTGAATAATATTATCCATGTGTCCCTTCAGAAATTTCTAAACCCCAATTTAAAAAAACATGCCCTGGACAACGAGGTTTTGTCACTTCCAGTGCACATCAAGTCCTCTTGTACAAGGGATTTTTTTACTTTGCATTTTCAGTTTGAAGCACTGGCAAAAAAGCCCGCATCAGGGGTTTTTTGATTCTGTGTTGGTGGGCTTACTGTCAAGGGGGGCCCGCGCCCCCCGCCCCGGGCCCCCGGGGGGGGGACCCCCCGTGGCCCCCCGAAAACGAGGGGGTCGCCGCCACATGTGGGCGGTGGGCGCGCTCACCCGCCCGGCAAGTTTCCTCTACTTCCCCCGGGCGCTCCTGTTACTGCCTCACCCTCCGGCGCGGCGTCTTTTCTCAAGGGCCGCGGCCCCGGCCGGTCTGTGAGATTTAAAGGGCAGTGCCCCCGTAATTGGTATTGCCAGCATCCCCTTTTTTAAACCTGCCCCTTTGGTACTGTTGCGGATTTTTAATGCATTTCAGCCCATTGAGAAAGATTTTCTTGTCCTGATTTGTGCCCTAATTAGTTCCCCTTCCCCGCCAGCACCCTTTCGCGCCCCGACCCACTGCCCGTCCCCGCCAAGAACCTGGGGCCGCCGTTGACCCCCCTGCTGTCCCCGACTTCGAACCCGCCGACGATTTGCCTCGCTTCCTTGGCTGCACGAAAGAATTTAGTAGGGGTAAACGACCTGGTGACCCCCGCCGCAGCAATCCACCCGCTTTGTGGCGGGCTTGGTGAAAAAACCGGGACCTACTTAGATTCTGTTTCCCGGGGGGCTTACACAATGTTGCGGGGTCTTTGGGTCACTTTTTTTAAGTCCGAACCGTGACATTACGGCTTGCAGTCCGCAATCCTGGGGGGAAAAGAGTACGCCCTCCCTTTGGGATTTTAAAGGCCCTCCTAGATATGTTTGTGTGGCTGGGACTACAAGGCCGCGTTGCTAGTATGTCGATCTAAAGTAGCCCTACCTAGTAAAAAAAGAAAACATTATTACTGACATTAAAGAAAAAGAAAACCGCAAAAATACACAAAAAAGAACAAAGAGGTTATAAGACGTTTTACGTGCATGAGATAGAAGGGAGAGTGGCGTCCCCCTCTCCCGGGCCCCACCCTTTAGGGAACTGTATGTAGTCGGTATGTCTTATTGTGTGTTAGTGAAGGGGGGTCTTGACCCCCGGGTAAGGGTAACCAAGGGTCCCCCCTACAGACTTCAGTTTTATGTGAGGCCGAAAAAAAGACGCTCCCTCCCGTTAGCCTGTTGTGTAAGGTGTTGATCCCGAGGAAGGGAAAAACCCCAATGAGGTAGAAGCCCAATTGTCTCATTTTAGGGAAAAAATTCCTTCTGCTCCAATTGGAAACGGAAAAAAACCTGGTAACGACCCCTCTCCGATTCCCGGGGCACTATAATTGTTTTAAAATTTTTACGCTCCCAAAAAATGCATCCAAAACCCCCTTTTTAACTTGGCAGAGAAACCCAAGTCTATCTTAAAAGTAAAGAATCCCTTTTTATGTTTATGTGGGGAAATTTCGTTCTCAAAAGGGAGGGTGCCCCTTGTTTGATTAGCCCTGGGTTAAAAAAATCTTGGGAGAGA
>JAODAL010018215.1:0-75363 GCA_025379985.1 Phyllomedusa bahiana
CCCCCTTTCAAAAGGCCCTCCGCCGCATCAAGGATGCCTATCTGCCCGGATCTCCCTCTAACTTGAGTGACCTTATCTCCCTGGCCACTGGGATTGACATCCGTTTCTCGGAACGCCAGGAGGAACTCCGGCAGGAAGGGGAAAACGGGCTAGACCGTTCCAGTGTTTAAAAGGGCCCGGGCCTTTCAGTTGCCCTCTTCACCTGCCGCCGAGGAAGCCATGGAGGGTGGATAGAGCCCACCTGCCCTACACAGAGCTAACCAGAAGACGTGGGGAGAATCTTTGTCTGTACTGTGGCATTGCAGACCCATTTCCGCAGATCCTGTCCACTCGCCCTCAGCGCCGGGAAACAGGCGCACCTAGGATACGTGGGAGGGGCGTCCCTAGGTGAGAGCAAGCCCTCTCCTCGCCTGACCATGTCCGTGATCGTCGGCACTGGGCCTGGTTTCCAGTTTCACGCTACTGCTTTCCTGGACTCTGGGTCTGCTGGAAATTTCTTTGACGCTGCCCTGGTGTCCCAGCATAATCTCCCTGTGGTCCGCCTGGAGAAGCCCCTACTCATCTCCTCTGTCAGTGGAGAGATTCTCAAGGATCAAATTCGGTTCCGGACTGAGCCTCTGGTCCTACAAGTAGGGTACTGCACAAGGAGAGACTTGCGTTCTACGTACTACCCCGTTCCTCCTCGTCCATTCTCCTGGGTCTTCTGTGGCTGCAACGCCATGCTCCCGTGATCGACTGGCAGACGGGCGAAGTCCTGAGTTGGGGTTCGGAGTGTCAGTCTTGCTGTTTGGTGGCACCTCGCCCGGTGCTTACCGCTTCTCCTGGGTCGTCTAAGTCTCTGACGGGCCTGCCTGCACAATACCAAGCCTTCGCAGACGTCTTTTCCGAGAAGCAAGCTGAGACATTGCCGCCCCATCGCCCATATGACTGTCCTATTGATCTTCTGCCCGGGACGTCTCCTCCATGTGGCAGGGTTCACCCCCTGTCGGTACCTGAGACCTTGGTATCTGTCTACATATATCAAGGAGAATTTCCAGAAGGGGTTTATCTGCAAGTCCTCCTCTCCAGCTGGGGCCGGGTTCTTTTTCGTGGCTAAGAAGGACGATACTCTACGTCCTTGCATAGACTATCGAGGCCTCAACAAGATCACGGTAAAGAACCGCTATCCCTGCCCCTGACACGGGGCTTTTTGACCGGCTAAAGAGGTGCCAAGATCTTTACTAAACTGGACCTGTGAGGGGCTTATAACCTCATACGGAAACGTGAAGGCGATGAATGGAAGACCGCTTTCAACACCCGCGACGGGCACTTCGAGTATCTGGTCATGCCCTTCGGGCTCTGCAACGCCCCGGCCGTCTTCCAAGAATTCGTCAATGACCTCTTCCGGGACCTCCTGTACACGTGCGTGGTTGTGTATCTAGACGACATTCTGGTGTTTCTCCCCCGACCTTGAGCCCCCATAAATTCACGTACACAAGTCCTAAAACGTCAAAAGGGCCCCAACCGCCTCTATCCAAAAACTTAAAGTCCTTTTTTCCATCAGCAGAGCCCCCCAAATTCCTCGGCTACATCTTTTTCCGACAAGGGCCGCAGATGGACCCCGCTTTTTTGGGCCCTGCCGTCCTACAGTGGCCGCGCCCCGGGGGTTTCTCCGAGCCATACAAAGATTCCGGGGTTTCGCCAACTTTTTATAGGAAATTTTTATCCCACATTTTTTCCTCGCGGGTATCTCTCATGGGGGCCTTTGACCAAAAAAGAACGCCAATCCAAAGCTTTTTGGCCACCAGTGGAAAGAGGAACCCCTTCTCTAATTTAAAATCTGCCTTCGCCCTGGGGCCGGGGGCCTCCCCCCAAATTTTACAAACAACCTTTTTTTTCCTCAGGTCGGGGCCCCTTTTTGGGGGGGCCCGGGGGCCTACTCTCCCAGAAAGGCCCCAAAAAGGCAAGCCCTTTTCATTTGGGGGGGTTTTTCTCTAAAATTTTTTCCTCTCCTAAAAGGGAAATTAACCCTATCTGCGACCGGGAATTACGGGCCTTTCAAGCGGGCTCTAAAGAGTGGCGGTAACCCCTTGGGGGGGGGCCTCGTCACCCAGTCAGCATTTAAACCGCCCCCCCAAATTAAAAAACCTGCTATATCTCCAGACTGCTCAACGTTTAAAATCCACGCCAGGCTCGTTGGACTCCTTCTTTTCCCTTTTAAAATTTTCTCATTCATTTTCGCCCGGGGGAACAAATGTCAAAGCCGACCTCTCTCCCTTTGCTTGGGATTGACTGGGAACGAGTCCACCCCCCGGCACATTATCCCTCCAGAACGGCTCATCTCGCCGCCCCGGGTTAAAACCAAAACAACGCATTCCCTCCGGCAAACATACGTTCGTCCAGCTCTTGGGAAAAAAGATTTTTGTCAGGGGGTCATTGCCCCCCGTATGGCGGGTCCCCCGGGAGTGGCAGGGGTCCTGCTCCCACATCCCCTTGATTCTACTGGTGGCCGGCCTAGCCCAGGATGTTCGTGAGTTCTTTGGACCCCTTTCCTTCCTGTCCCCGGAACAAGTCCCCTCGTCTCAAACCGGCAGGTCGCTCCTTCCTCTACCTAAAACCCAGCTTTTCCCCTGGACCCATGTGGCCATGGATTTTATCAGGGGATCCCCCTCCTTCCTCTGGCAAAAACCGTGATCTGGGGGGTTGCCCAGACCGTTTTTCAAAGATGTCCCCTTTTTACTCCTCTGCCGGGCCTCCCCCTCAGCCCCCCCCCTTTCAGCCCCTTTTTTTTTCCCCTTTTTTTTTCGGCTGAAAATTGGGCTCCCTCACACATAGTATGGGCCCGGGGCGTTAAATTTTTGTCTCCAGTTTCCCTGGCGCCCCCTTTTGGAAACCCCCAACTGCAAATGAATTGGACTTTTCTTCACCTACCACCCCCAGCCCAAAAGGGGCAGGTAGAAAGGGGAAACCAGCCCCTATTTTGCACCGCGCCACTTTGTCTCTCCGAAACAGGATGATAGGTCCAGCTTTTTGCCCGGGGCCGTTTTTCCTAAACCCCTTTTGGACTCGGAGTCTGTCGGACTGCTCCTTTTTTTAAATTGTCTACGGCGACATCCCCGCCCCCCCCTTCCCCTTTCTGGCCCTCTGGGCCCCCTGCCGTCCCGGACCCTTTGTCCAGGACCTGCCGGCTATCGGGAAACAGACCACCATTCCAAATCCAGGCTTCCCCCGGGTCCCAAAGGGCCCACAAGCCAAAAAAAGCGAAGACCTCCCCCAAAACCTTTTCTCCCCAGGTGACCAGGTGTAGTTTTTCCGGTTTAAATATATACTTTTTCAATTTTCCCAGCTATAAGCTGGGCCCCCGGGTTTCCCGGGCCCCATTCAGGTGCGTTAAGCTTTATTAATCCATTAGAAACCAAACTCCCCCTTTCCCTCCCACTAAAAATTTTCCCAAAACCCCCTTTTCCATGCTCTTTTCTAAAACCGGCCCATCCTAAATCCCCTTCCCTCGGGTACTTGCCCCCCCACCCTGAGGCCGATGCCAAACCATGCCCTTTAGGGTTTAAAGGGAGTTTTCTAGATATGAAGACAAACAGAGGGAATTTTTTTTTTCTCTTTTAAACGGGAAGGGGGTTTTGGGGCCCCGAAGAAGGTCCTGGAGCCAAAAACAATTTTCCTGGATCGTAACATCATTTTAAGGTTTTCCCCCAGGGCCCGAAAGAGGAGGAGGCCAAAGGGGGGGGGGGTACTGTCACGGGTGGGCCCGCGACCTCCGTCCCCGGGCGCGGCAAACCCCGGTCCCCGCACGAGCGGGACCCCGCCCGCATTCGGGCGGGGGGCACCTCCCCCCGGGCCCGGCCCCGGGCACACTCCAAATTACCCCGGCCCCCCCTCCGTTGCGGGTTTCCAGCCCCCCCGGCGCGCGCGTTCCCCATCCCCTAAGGCCGCCACGCGCCGGGTCTATGAAAAATTTTAAAAGGGCCCCGTGCCCCCGGGGAAAATTTGGGTATTGCCGGCACTGCCCCTTTTTTTAAACCTGCCCCTTCCTGGGGCGTTTTCCGGATCTTTAAATGCCATTTTGCCTTTCTGAGAAAAAGGGGCCATGCCTTGTTCTGATTTGGGGCCCTTTTACCCTACCATTACCTCCTTTTTCCCACCACCACTTGCCGCCTGTCCTGACCTTCGCCTGAAACCCCGACCCATTGCCGCCTGTTCCCCCGAACCCTGCCTGTCCCCCCACTACGAGCCTTCCCCGACGATTTTGCACCCTGCAAAACTTTGGCTGCCCCCGCAACAAGTCACGTCAGGGGTTTAAAGGCCGTTAAACCCCCGCCGCAGCAAGTCCCCCCCCGCTTTGCGGCGGGGTCTGGGTGAATTCTGGGGCCTACTTAATTCCCTTTTCCCGGCGTGGGTTACAAACCCTCCCCTTGCGGTGGTCCAGTGGGTCCACTTCTACGGGCCGGGTTTTGTTTAAAATAGCTGGGTGATTCTTTGGGTTAAAATTTTCGGGTTTTAAGCGGTCATCCTTTTAAAATTTCCCAATAACTTTAATTCCCAAACAAGGGCCCCGCCCCCCTGGGAAAAAACCCCACCGACAGGGACAAAATGAAGTCAGAAACATTATGGACAAGTTTTTGGGGCTGAACTTACTATATACACAGTGTATTCCGTTTGGGAATTTTCACCCCCAAAAAACTTTAGATGCTGTTGTTAAATGTGAAACCCTGCCCTGCCCTCTAGGCTTATAAGTGGGGCAACAACCCCCTCCCTTTTACAAGATTCAGGTTCGATCGGTTTTTCAAGGAAAAACCCGAAAGGGCCTTTAAAGAAAGATCTGAAGCTTGCAATCTTACCCGGGTGCTAATATCCCCAAAATATGAGGGGGTAAAAGAAACTATGTTTTAATATAAATTTGTACTGCAGGGATAGTGTTAAAAAGGGGGTTTTTTTTTTTTTTCCCCCGACACCCCTCCGGGGCGGTGGAGTTGGTATCCAAGCCCCCGCCTCCTCAATTTCGCCCCAAAACTTCAACCCCATTCCCCTGGCGCAAAGTTTAAGTGATAACTTTTTTTAAAAGTAAAATGGTAACATCTGGCTTTTTTTTCACTTTTTTGATACAATAATCAAGCTACCTAATTTGGGCATACATTGGGGCAAGCAAAAAAGGTAACAATCTTTTGAATTTTTTACTTTTAGGCTCCCCTAAACTCACCATCCACTAAAGCTTTTTAACTTAAGATTACACTCTTTTTATAGCTATTTTTTTTTACAGAAATTTACTTGCAACAATTTTGGGACTGCCCTTTGTTCTGCAAAAATTTTTTTCATTTAACTGCATTTTAGTGTTTTGCTCCTAAAAATCAAAAGAAATTTTTGTTTTTTTTTTGGGGTAAATCCCCTTTTGGCTTTTAACCGGGGCTGAATCCTCCCCGGGAAAGCCTTCAATCATATTCAAGCATGTCTCAAACCCAAAATGAAACCCAGGTCTCTTTAAATTTTTTCCCGGGGTTTGGGGCAGACTGGGCCGACCCACCCTTTGGGGACAAATTTAGCTTTTTCTTTTAACTCTCCCCACAAGTGTTTCCCAAAAAGGGGTTTAGGGGCCCGGGGGCGTAGAGCAAAGGGGCCCTTTTAAAGGGGGGTAAACCTTCCCTAGTTTTTCCCGAATCCCTACTGCTCTTTAAACTTGTCAACTCCTAAAATGCAGGGGCGTTTCTTCCCCTCCCAGCTAGGTGACATCATCCCCCCTTCACTGCTGGCTCCCGAGACCCCCCCCCCCCATTCCCCTCTCTGAGTCAACATGTCACTGTGTCTCTCCCTATCAGTCTTAGCTACATACCACAGACTGCATTCAATCTAGACTCAGCACTGATCTCTTCTCCTCTCACAGCTGGAGATGTGTTACAGTTGAATCCAGCTCTAGGAATGGCACAGATCTCCCTTCTATGCAGGAGAGTTATTCACCGGGACAAAACTGTCATGTTTTCTCATTTTAGAATCTGCTGCAGTCTGTTTCTGCTGGGTGTGGAGAGAGAAAATGCTATGGCCCCTAACTGTGAGTCAGGCAGGGATCGACACAAATTGTAGTATTTCCTGATTGTGTAAGCCCTTCAGTGAAATTCGATTTCTTCTGGCGGGGTAAAGTGAAAATGTGACGGTCCCTGAGTGAGAGACACAGGAATGCTCGCGCTGTGAATCGACTGGGGGCTGTACAGAATGTAAATGAGCTCTCAGCTAGTGAAATGCAAGTAGGAGGGATCAGCAGGGATTCGACCAGCACTGGATATCAGTGTAAACAAAAACACAAGATAAGGAATACTGTGAATACAAGACAGCTTTGCTAATGACATCCAATTGCAAAGTTGCTTGTTTTCACTGTCCCCTTATTCTGAAGACCATTTAATGAAATGATAAAACCCCTTTAACAACATTACAGGCGCCTGGGCAGAGCTGTGCACTAGGCCCCCCAAAAAACACGACCAATCACAGGAACAAATGTATACATTATCGATAACAAACTTAAAACCTACAACACCACCATATGGAGACCACATAGTGGTCAGACACCAACACAGGTATAACCTACAACACCGCCATATAGAAACCATGTATTGGTCAGTCAACAGCTCGGGTCACTATCACATGACAATAACTACAGCACTAATCTAACAGAGACTTAAAATAACCCCTGACATCCTGGGACTCAAATGAGACATCCTATCTGATCAGTCGTTTTCTGAATCGTTCTTTTTCCCTTTTCTTCTCCATCCGACCCAGACCGCCATGATGACTTCTCTCGGTCACAACTCGTCCCTGCAGAATTTACCACACAAACAACTTAGAATCCTCACTTTATCAGTACATTGCGACCGATTTCTACCTCTGTTATGGTTAAGTAAATAAGTAGTAATGCTGCCCACCATTAAGTAGGTAGTTATCTAGACCCCAGTTGACCTGTATAGCTACCTACTGTAGGTAGATATGCTGCCCCCTGTTGGGAGGTTTACAGTCCCCTATTGGGAGATTTACACCCCTGCAGGTTATAGGTCCCTGTAGGACAAAGACCTCTGTAGGAAGATAAAAAATGTACCTTACCCTTCCGCGTTCCTCAGCCGGTGACCTCACGCTGAAAGCCGGTTTCCGGCGTGAGCGGCGTGATGTCATCACATCGCCTACGCTGGGCTGTCGGCCCAGGAAATACAGCGGGTCCGGGCCTGCACACAGACACGCTGGAGCCGAGTCACGCCACTGGGCAGGGTAGGCAGCTTCCCAGGAGGGCCTCCTTTGCTTTTGGGGCCCCCGGGCAACCGCCTACCCTGCCCAGTGGAAAAGGTGGCCCTGTTGTGAAGGCCAATGCAACAACTCTAATTATCATTGAATCATTTCTGCGGCAAACTCGACCTATGCTTTGGGTCATTGTCCTGCTGGAACACTATGTTGTCCTTTTCAGACCCATAATACTCGAATATATGAAGTAACTCATCTTGTAGTATACTCCACATATAGCTCAGCATTGAGATCAACATTGATCCTGGTCAAGGATCCAACATCTTTGGCTGTGAAACAACCCCATATCATCGGGCTTCTTCCAACAAATTTGACAATTCCTTCAATTTCTTGAAGAATTAGCTTCCTTTTCACTTCCCTTGATTCTTTCAAACCCATTTGCCCCCATCAGAGCCCAGTCTATTGACTTTCATCTCAAAGCTCCGAATCACGTTTCCAGTCTTCCACTGCCCACTTTTCGTACTTTTTTGCAAACTTGAGTCGACGCTTCTTATGATGAGATTGAAGTCGAAGCTTCTTCACCTTTTTTCGGGCCACCATTCGAGACTTTTTTTTTTTTACACGCAATGCATGGTGCTTACATGGACATCTGTGATCTCACTCTTACGAAGTATTGAGCTACCTCCACTGCCATGTCTGTCGTGGTAGAACTGATAGACCTTGTGTTTTCCGACTTGTTGAATCTGATATTTTGCATTGACGTCCAGCTTTTGGCTTTTGAAGGAATGGACAGACATTTCGTATGCTGTTGTGGACTCGCATAATGCAGTTTGGCAATTTTTCTGGCCAAGAGACTGCTACCGATGAGCTGGATAACGCGGTTTCTCTTTACTTAGCAAATCTTCTTCATGGCTGCTCCTTGATATAACCAGTGACCTTTTGCTTGGAATTCAATCTAATAACACACTTGGCTGTTAGGGAATGTGAGAACAGGTTGTAATTTGTAGTACACAAGAAGAAAGATTGTCCCACCACCAGGAGCAAAAACAGTAGCAATGCAGTTGCATGACAAGAATCTGCAGAACTAAGCATTTGCTAAATAGTTGCTAGTTAAATTTAGGTATGATAGCCGAGATAATTTTCTATAAAATGATGGTACTCTCACGTTCAAAGCTGTAGTGGATGGTGAGATATGGAGCCTGAAAGTCTAAAGTTCAAAGCATTGTTACCCTTTTGCTTCTCCGTGTAAATAATATTTATTAGATGCAACTTTAGAACACACACACCTTGAATAAATTGTAAATATGCAAAACGCTGCAGTAAGTGGGGAAAAAAACAGTTTTCAACAAAAACGTCCTGAATAATATTTGTGGAGTCTATGAATTTGTTCTGAGAAATAGTATCAACTCTATCAGATCCTCCTTCATAGATGACCTGAACTCACTATTTAAAGGCTAGAGGACGGCCTCTCTACACTAACTTGGGTTAGGGGCAAAGCGGTGACCACAGGGGCAACATCTCTAACAATGTCAGGGTATAAAGGAATTGCCTCATGCAGTCAGTTTGGTTGAACTCTTCTACTTTTTTGAGAGCAAGTCAATAATTTTGCTGAAATCTGGTCAATCTGTTTGCTATGGGAGCAAAATCTTTTTCCGAACAGCAACACTTTGCCTGCTCCATGTCATCAATTATACTCCTCATCTGATGAGGCTGAAGATATGGGAGCACTGGCAAGATCCAATTCCTCTTGCTCTTGGCACTGCATGGAACTAACTCTTCCAATTTATTGTATATTTTGGGAGTCAGATTCGGTCGACTCTACAGCCCTGCGCTCTTCACCATCAACATTTTCCTCGGTGGGCAAGTATCCTAGGGGGACTAATAAATAATTAATCAGAACAATTTTTTAATTTCTTGGACTCGCACATGTACCCCAAAATGTTACTAGTAAAAATTACAGCTCACCTCCACAGATCCGTAGATTGGAAAAATAAAAAGTTATTGGTCTCAGAAACTCCCGATCCAAAACCAATTTAAAAAATAAAGTTTTCATTATATTTTATTACTGTATAAATTTGGTATCACTAGAATTGTAGTGGCCTGTAGAATAAGGTTACCATGTCATTTATACTGTATGTCTAATTCCAAATAACGCACTCCAAAAACAATAGCATTTTCTTTTTTGACACCACAAATATTTTTTTAGTTTCGATTACATTGTACATTAAAAATAAAACTCCTCACGTGAAAATAGGCCCTCTTATAGCTATGTCAATGGGTGGTGGTGGGGAGTAATATCTCTCTTAATGCAGCAACACGAAAAACAAGTTCTTGAACTCCTTACCTAAAAAAACAAAAAAGGCTCAGTCTTTAAGAGGTTAAATATATATTTTTTAATTTTGCCCTTTTAAAAGCATAGTTAGGAGCCAAACTGCTTTTCTGGTTTGCTTGGCTCAAATAGGAAAAATTGATGTTAGAAGTGCTGAAAAAAATCCTGAAATTTTATTATTTAGGTCAAGTGGCACATCCCTGACTCTTTTATGACTTTGGATAAGCCTTTCTTTCGGGATTACTACAGAGGGCGCTAAAGCTTCAGCAAATAAAGCTTTCTCATTGTGTAGTGGAACATTATACAATTTTTTGACTTTCTAAATCAATTGTTTTTCAGAATCTCTGCAGACTACCATTTGCTGGGAACTATCATTTGCATTCTAACTTTTATTGGAGATTGTAATGTAATATAAGGGCTAATCAAAATCAGAGGGAGCTCATAAAACTAGCCAGTAGAAAGAAAAATATAAACTCGGCAGAAATATCTGAAAAACAAGCAGTAGGATCCTTCACTGCTTACTTACCAAAGGTTAAAAGTCTGTCCTGGTCATGTGATAAAAAAAAGTTTGATCATTTCACAACTGTTGGCCTTTTTCACCAATAAAAATATGTTGTCTAATGTTTTCAGTGTACATGACCTTTTATCTAGGTTATATTGCAATCACGTAAAAGGTGTGTACAGACATAGAAGGGGCAAATAATTATTATACAGTGTTAGGAAAAGTTGTATTTTCTAAAGGGATTTTCCTATCTCAGATATTTGTGGCCTGCAGTTATGGCATTTTTGGTACCTGCACCTATCTTGAGAATGTGTACCCAAACTTCTGCAGAACAAAGATGTGGCCGTGCATGCACAGCACTATTCACTCATTTCAAGTGGAGTTCCGAGTACAGTGGAGCGAGCATGCCTATCGATATGCCATAAATGTCTGACATGGGAAAACCCCTTTAAGGTTTGGAGCCTTTTAACTATTTTAATTTTTCATAGAATAAACCACACTGTGATTTTGGATGACCCATTTGATGACCCGACTGGCCTCCCCATTCCTGACCGTTCTCCAGAGCCTACAAAGGAGCAGTTAGATGTAAGTGATGGAGTGGTGCTGCTACCCTGCATTCACGTAGGGTGGCTATGCTTTTATACCTTGTACTATGTTGTCTTCATGATACTGTTATAACTGTTGCCTTGTTATTTATAATCCTAGAGTGGCCGTATAGGTGCTGATGAAGATATTAATGATGACAAAGGAAAATCAAATGAGGAAATTGAAGAACAACTGGCTGACAAAGAAGCTAAAACCAGAGCTGTTCTCTTGGAAATGGTAAGAGTGCCTATTGAAAAATAATTATAACGTACCAATTCTGTGCTTGGGCAGTAATTTTATAATTGCGGTTTTACATGTTTCTTTACACCCCATTTGTTCTGTTGGGTTGATCTAAGCACTAAACAGATTTTGTCAGTGTTTAAGGCTACTGGGTCTACATGTAACAACATACTGCAACAAACGGTGCATTACAGTTGAGTTGCACTGTGTAATAAAGGATGAATTCATATGGATGCATACATAGTCACTAAAGGACATGTCCCCACGGTCAGGTTTTACAGACTGTTTTCAGTTTTGAAAGCCGTCTGTAAACAGACTGTCAACCTTTATCACAGACTTCTATGGAAAATCTGTGTAGCGGTCCCCACTGCACGGATTTTCCGCCGGACTTTTTTTTACACTGCCAGCGGTCTGAAAAACGCTGAAAATGTTCATTCTTCCGTCCGGTGTTCGAGCAGAACATGAGCAGGTCAATGTGAAGGGCTTTTCTCTTCAAACAGCGGGGAAACGCCACCCCCTGCTACCGTGTACACGGCCCCAAAACAGAGCAAATACCAGTCGGATAATCCGACTGGTATTTGCTCTGTGCCGTGTAAACGGCCCCTAATTGTCCCTACTTGTGTGATTTTGCATAATGGCTCTTTGCTCTAGTTAATATACAGTATCAGAAAGAGAACCTGTTGGGTGGCTTATGCTACTCTGAGAGAAGGATATGGTAGAGTAAGCTCTTTGATATGTAGGTTTGTGAATTGCAGCAGGATTTCTGAGTAAGCAGAGAAAATTGTGACCGGATTCCTTAAGAGACATCAAAAGTCCTGCTTACCCCACCAACATAAAGTAATTGAAAGTTTTCCCTATATCGGTGTATAGAATAATCGGTCAATTACTATAAGTTGGTGGGTTCTGCAGTACTTTGACAAAGAGAATCTGTCGACAATTTAATTTTTATTTTACATAAAGAGAACCTGTCGCATAGTTTATGCCCCCACTTGCTGAGGACAGCACAAGCCAGTGTCCCTTATTCTATAAGATGCTGTAGTTTTCAAGTATTTAGTGCTCAAATCTGCAGTTTTCAGACAGAAAAAAGTCATTCAAAGAGTCAGCTTTTTTTCAAACCCCTCCCATCTGAGGCTAGCCCCGCCCACCTCAACTGATAAACCTATTACTTTAAATAGGTAACAACATGTGAATAACTGCCAGGAGGGCGGTACTAGCCTTTGGTGGGCGGGGCTAACATCTGCTCATGAATAAGATTTGAGCATTAAATAATCTAAAACTACAGCATCTTACAGAATAAGGGACACAGCGCTGGAAACAGCAGGTCTGACACTAGCTTGGGCTGACCTCAGCAAGTGGGGCATAAGCTATGTGACATTTTCTCTTTAAATAATTAAAACAAGCCCCTGATCCATATTCCTTTCTTAGCTGTTTTATTTTCTCATTATAGATTTCTCATTTCGGTTGTCTGTATATGACTATGGGAAAAGCTTTCTTGCCTGCACTGCTTTTAACAGCATTTACAGAGATGCTTTACAGCAGCTTCAGGCACATAGGTGCCTGTGAATTAGATCCATCCCATTGACTTCTATAGGAGAGTTTTCTAGACCTGCTCTGTGAAGAAATCAGCATGCAGGAAAGAGGAGAGAGAGAGGGAGTTGTGACTATCTCCTATTGTGGATCCGGTGTTTTCTATACATATTGGTGTCACCTTTCAGTTTAATCCTACTTGAACTGATAATGAGCAGACACTGAAAATCTTTCTCTACAGAACAGGAAGTGTCAGACTAGTATTAGGCTTAGTGGCCAAAGTGAAAACTGCAGGAATTAAGAATTTTGTAAAAATATTGAAAGTGATATGGAAAATTTAAAAAAAAAACATAACCAAAAATTCTTAAAAAATGTGTTTAACTTAAAAACGTGAGTTAAACAATAAGTCATTTTTGGTGACACATTCCCTTTAAGATCTTCTCTGCTTTTTACTCAGAAATTCAGCATCAAACCATATAAACCTATATATCACAGAGCTTGGCTTCTCTCCCTCTATCACAGCCCGCAGTTGGGGTAGCAAAAATTGCCTGGCAGGTTCCTTTTAAGGCCACTATGAAGTCCCTATTAGCTAATAGGGGATATTTGATCATGACATCTGTCAATTACTTATTGTAAACATTTTTGTGCTTCATTTGGATCCTTTAAAAGTACTTAATTTAGTGTTTATCGTTGTACTGTATATACTTTTGATTATTCTACCATGTACATTAAAGAAACCGCTCTAAAGTAAATTGCTTCTTCATTTCTGCATATTTGTGAGGATTATGCACAACACTACTACTTTTTTTTCGTTCTTCTTTTGTTGCTGTTCCTAAAGCAGAAAACTGTAATTTTTACTGTCAACACAATTTTTCTAATGGTAACATTTTGTCTTAGTCCTCAAATTTTTATTTTCTTTGGAATTGTGTGTTCTGCTTTTGCTATTTTACCAAGTAGAGTAAAAAGTATGCATAAATATCCATTATTTCTACTAGTAAAATCAGTTTTGCCACATATGCCCTCATTAGCCTTTATTATTATTCTCTTTCAATCCATTCAAATCCATTCAAATACATTTAATGTATGAGGCCTGTGTGAACATGGCCTTCTCTCCTGATAAGGCTATTTATGTAGTCGGCCAGTACGGTAATATAAAAAAGGATATTTACGCCTATTACGTTACTCATAGATGTCACAATGTGACCAGCCTTTTTTCCCCTCTTGGTTAGTCGATATGATTAATTATAGTGATTTCTCTAAGGTTGGTGACATACCCGATGCCGATATTAAACCTCCTGAAAATGTACTCTTTGTATGTAAACTGAATCCTGTTACAACTGATGAAGATTTGGAGATCATCTTTTCAAGATTTGGAACCATCAAGAGGTACTCTCTTGACCTAGACATTGTGTTCTTACATATGATATCAGCTGTTAAGAGTCAAAAGAAATAGATTCAATTCATAGGTGTACAGAGATTTTAATTTAGTTGCTATGATGAATTTCAATGGCAATTGTGCCACAGAATTTCATTCAAACATTATAAGGTCTACAACAGGTCTCTACAGGTATTTAACACATTACTAAGTCAATTAATATGTTTCATACAGTGCATTACTTATTTGTAGAATTTGTGCTTGGCATCTTGGTACAGTGTTGTGCAGTACAAACCAATTTAAACAATAAAGAGCCTGTAACACCTGAAAACCACGGTCTCCTCCAAACTGCTGTTGGTGCAGAAAGTCAGACCTCAAATCTAATCCTAAGGATCCTAAGGATAAGTCTTTAATTTAAAAACTTGGATAACCCCTATAACGACAGGCTTGGTCTTGAGGAGACGTTTCACTTCTACAAATTACAGCTGTATTTATAAGGGTAAATGATTTCAGTAGTGAGCATGATTCTGAAGAAAATGTGGGAGGGAGAGGAGTAGGTTCTCTCCCCTTTTACAAAGTAGGTGCGAGAATTATTGAAATAGTATTAAGGTATTGTTATGGAGAATTGCTCTATAGGAGATTTTTCTTGTCTAAAGGTTCCTAAAAACTTTGCTGTATTGCCAGCCATGATGGAGTACATTTTAACATTTGGATCCAGACAGATTATTGTTGCCAACAGGTTTGGTTAAGTGTAAGTGGCATATTAATGATAACTTTGGGGACATGGTGTATAACTGTTGTAAAGTATAATGACAGGTATTCTGCAAGAGAAAAAAACCTATACAAATAAATCGGAGGTATGCAGTTGTTATACCACTCACAACTGTAAGGTTGTAAGTGAAAATGTTGCACTGCTTATTGGTCATAAGGTTTTCCTACTAGGTCAAATCTTTTGCTAGGTGAATTAAATATTTCACAGTACTCTTTACCTTTATAATCGGTGCAGTACTACAAATAGTGCAGACTACGTTGAAAATGTCTTGTGCGTGTCTTAAATCCCAGTTGTTAGAGCTGGTGGAAGAAGTTAAATTTGTGGGACTAACTGTTAGACAAGTAACAGTAATAGTTAAATGCAGGGGCGTAACTAGAAATAGCTGGGCCCCATAGCAAACTTTTCAATGCCCCATCCCCCCCTCCACCACTATCCCGTTCACTCTCTTCCCCATCCCCAAAACAAGGGGAAATAATACGAATCACGTGTACTCTTAGAAAAAATGGCACAAAAATAGAAAAACGTAAGCTCATAAGATTTATAAGTGCAGGACGTCGTGGCGGAAAATCACAAACCTATAGTAATCAATAGGCTTGGTCAGCCACTGTGGGCGTCCATTGTGAAACAGATTCACGCAGGCGCCCATTTTCATCTCTGTGTCAGAGGTTCTGAATGGAACCTCAGATATACATGTGAACTGTGCCTAAATGCTGCAGACATAGGTACCTACCTCATATAAGTCCTGCAGCTCATCTCTGGACACTCTGTGCTCCCTCTTGTCACCTTTGGCTTGCAGCCACTGAGTCTCAGGAGTCAGGGGTGAAAAAAAGATGAGTGCAGGCACATGCACAGGAGCTGCCCCCCAGTTCATAACCAAAGTAACAATAACCACTCACATCCTCCCGCATATTAACCCCTTCACCCAGTACCGACCAGGCTGCAGCACAGTAAGAGGTGGCTGTTCTGCTGCTGCCTAGGAATGTTTTCTCCCTCTCCCTCCTGTTCTGACCCGACTTCATATGTGTTGCACATCTTCTTTACTTGCTGCTGGGACAATGCAGTGAAAGGCATCACTGACCTTTTTATTTACAGGTTGCCTGTGGGGTTTCTAATTCCTCTCCCTCCCTCCCCTTCTGCCCACACTGACCTTCATCTGCATCTCTGTACCAGACGGGGAGGAGTGGGCTGGGGGCGTGACAAGCAGGAGAAGAAGACAGTGACACGCTGACTGCTCGCTTCCTGCATGCTGAAGACTGCGGCGTCTGCCCGCTCCTACTCTCTCTCGACCCCTCCCCGCTCTGTCCGAAAACTTTATTGTACTGTATGTGAGGGAGAGTGATTACAGCAACATTTAAGCATAGAGCCCGTTGGGGGGAGGGGGGGGTTGTGACGACACATAGACAGAACACTACAAGGCTAGCAGACGAAGTAGCTGCTGCTACAGGGCCCGAGTCTAGGGGCCCCCTCGTGGCGCCGGGCCCGTGGCTTTTGCTTTTCCTGCTACCCCGGTATTTCCCCCCCTTTTTATATTTTTTTTTTTTTTAGGAATTGCATACCTTTTTTTTTTTTTTTTTTTTTTTTTTTTTTTACACGTCAACAGTATGAAAATTCTACTTTGGTCTGAAGTACATTTTAGTGCTGTCCATAATGAAAAGACCGTGTCTGCCCATGTATGAAAACTGAGCAGAATTGCCATTAGAGTGATTATGATAAAAAATAGCTGTATTGTAGATAGGAAGAATTCTTATCCACATAACATTTACTGATTCTTTTTTACCTCCCATAAATAGCTGTGAAATAATACGAGACTGGAAAACTGGGGAATCGCTATGTTATGCATTTATTGAGTTTGAAAAGGTATGCTTTTTAATTATTAAAGAAGTGTTTCTATCTCTCATATTGTTGGCATATCAATAGGATATGCCATCAATGATTGATATGTGGAGGCCGGAAAGGTGGGACCTGCACTTATCTCGGGAACAGCCCCCCCTGAAAGTCTCCGTTCAGAACAAAAAATTGGTCCCCGTCTGCACACTACACTAAACTTCTGTAGAACAGAATGGAAAGTAGTGTGCAAGTGTGACTTACACTCCATTCAGAATGGTGATTTTCAAGTCCTAGAGGTAAGACCTTTGCTTAGCACACATTGATGATATATCCTATCAATATGCTCTCAGTGTGAGAGATGGGAACACCCGTTTAAATACAGTCTTTTGTTACTGAAGAAATGGCATCAATTAATGTAATGTCTGATTATTTCTCAGGAGGAAGACTGTGAGAAAGCCTACTTTAAGATGGATAATGTACTTATTGATGATAGGCGTATTCACGTGGATTTCAGTCAGTCTGTTGCTAAAGTAAAATGGAAAGGAAAAGGTACTGTGCTGTGATTTGTAATTCAGAGAACACTTGCTTTTTTTGCTTTAACAATCTGTGTAGAAGGCTAATGATTGAAATAGTGCTTGTGGATATGATGCGTGTCTAGTTTCAGCACAACATGGTTCACATGATATGATATAGTGCTGTACTTTTTTAGCTTATAAAACCCAATTTCATATACCTCATTTGGAAATTCTGTCTCATATATAGGTGTTTCTTTGTTCTAGATTCTTCTGTGTTACATAGACTATATGTAGACCTGAATGCTATGTAATGCGATGCTGCAGGGAAATTCAGCACTTATTACCAAGATTTTACACATCTAATCGGGGGGCACTTTATGTTATTGACCAGGGACAATTCTAACATGTAGGTATTGTCCTGATTTTTCCCTTAAAGGTGATGTGTCGATTCATCAGTTCGGCTGTTTTCTTGTAGCTTCATTTTCTCAGCTCTTCAAATCCAGGGGCGTTTCTTCCCCTCCCAGCTGGGTTTTTCTTAACTGAAGGGGGATGACATGATTCCCCCCTTCACTGTTCATGCTCGCTGCCGAGTTAGTGTGCTCCCCCCCACCCCCCCGAGTCCACATGTCACTGTGTCGTTTCTCTGCCTAGCAGTCTCAATTTTGTAAGAGCTGTTTGTTTACAGACCAAAGCCCTGCATTTATACTAGACAGTCTTCTGTGAACTCACACCACGGCTCTCTTCTCCTCTCACAGCTGGAGGCTTGATACAGGTGCATCCAGTCTTCTATGAACTCATCCAGAGCAGCACAGATCTGTCTCCTTTCTATTTTTAAACGCAGCAGCATTAAGGCACCGGGCACAATTCTGCTGTTTTCTGATTGTAGAAGCAGCTGCAGTGTTACGGTGGAACTGCTGACTGCAGAGTGAAAAGTTGCCGGCCCCTTATTCTGAGTGAGAGAAGCCGGAATGCACGCTCCTGTGAATACGAACGGTGGAGTGGGGGAGGAGGGAGAGACAGAATGCAAATTAGTAGAGCCATCAGCCAATGAAAGGAGGTGGAATCTGACCGACACTGGGGAACAGTGTTTACACAAAATGAAGATAAAGGAGACAGTAAAAACAAGACAGCTTTGCAAATGACATCCAATGGCAAAGTTGCTTGTTTTCACTGTCCCCTTATTCTGAAGACCATTTACTGTAATGATACAACCCCTCTAAGCTAAAGGGCTTAGAGCAATATGCCATAAATGTCTGAAATGGGAGTTAAAATTCCAACTTTCCTGGAGAGGTGGCCACACATTAGCATCTCTCTCTGTTTTCTTCTGTGGCAGCTCACAGTATAGGTGAATGAGTTACACATGTGGAGCCACCTTTCACTTCTATGCAGCCGCAATAAGGACAAGGGGTAATGGGACTCTGGTTCTCTGAATAGCTGCTTGTAAGTAGTTTAAGTAGGTCCCAGTTTTCACCAGAGCCTATCACATAGCAGGTTGGACTTGCTGCGGCGTAAGACTACCAGGTCGCTACCCCTGACATGACTTGCTTGTGCTGGCGGCTGGGTGCAGCCTGGTACAGAACTGCTGGCAGATGCGTGTTCAGGTCAGACAGCAGGAATGTGGTCAGGAAAACAGATAGGAAAGGTCTGGTACACGGAACTGCAATATAACGAAACATTCACTAAACTCCTCACAAACGCAAATTAAGTGACAGGGAAGACAGGGGGATGTGAACTAATAAAGGGAGAGGAGAAGCCTGATAGGATGTTAAAGGGGTTGTCTCGCTACAATGATTGAGTTTTAATTAAACGATCTTTAAAAAACAAGCAGCTTTGCAATATATGTTCATTACAAATGTCCTACTGATTTTGAGCTAGCCCTGTTCGTAGTACTACATCAGCGTCTCAATTTTCTATAGCAGCCAACCTGTTGAGCCTTATCTCACTGGCTGTCCGGTCTGGATGACTCATCACCTTCAGAATACAGGTCAGAGCAGAGAGCCCCTCCCGACCAGAATGCTTCTGTAGTGGAGGGAGGGGGAGGGAGGACTCTGGCTTCTGTGTCCATGCTGCCTTGATTAACCCTGTGTGTGCCTGCTTCCTCCTGCTCTCTACACAGATTGAGCAGAGGTGAGGCTGATCAATAGATGTGACAGCAGTGACCCTGTGTGTTACTATAATCATGATGTGTCTGTGGAGCTGTAACTATAATACTATACAGATCAGGGAGGCTTGTGAACAGTTCATGTTCTGCTGTACTAGTGACACATCCTGAGTAACACTTCACAGCTGCCCTGTGTCTGTTCTGATAGGGTCTGTTTGTTGCTGGAGATGTGGAGATATGTAAGCTAAGCAGAGGGTATAGAAACACTTGCATCCCCTCTGTTCTGCTATTAGCAATCACAGACCTCTCCACACTCATAGATCAGCCCTAATACAGCTGATCTAGATGCCTGCAGAAGATCTAGGCAGGCACACACAGGGTTAACTCTGGCAGCAATCCCCCTGCCCCCCCTGCTCTATAGAAGTTAGAGGAGAGCTGCCTGTGTGCTGAGGGGAGGGGGGAAGAGGGAGGAGAAGAGGCAGAGAAGAAGCACGCCCCTCAATTAAAAAATCCTTTGCTTCTAAAAACATTGATGTGGGCTGAAAGCTTGTAATGAGACAACTCCTTTAAAGCTTAAAGAGCTGGCACGCACGCCCTATGGAACGAGTTTGCGTATGCCGACCCGGAGGAGAGGACAGAGCAGGAGCGGGGATAGGTTAGTGCCGGGTAGGATGGGAGGCCTGATCATGGTCACATCTGCGGTCCAGGACAAGGACCGCAGCACGAGCTGTATTGGTAGAGACAACTGAGTGCTGAGGGGGGCAGAGCACAGCTGTGTCTGTGGACCGGAACACGGACCGAAGTGCAGGTCATGACACATACATTGTCATTATTGCATAAATGTCTGAGGTGGTAACACCCCCCCCCCCCCCTCTTTTTTTTTTTTTTTTTTTTTAAACAATTTTTATTAACGGAGACAGTCAAAACAAGCAATGCGTAGTTTTCAGTACAATACGATATAAACAGTCAAATATCTATATTCAAATTGTTATCAGCAATATACATTTCAGGCAGGTGAAAAATTTACTGGTGAACAGGCATTAACTGTTCTCTCCACCCGCCCTCCACAATTCTGGATTTTTCTCTCCACCTTGATACTCCACCCAATTACGGATAATCAACCAGAGCACTTTAGAAACAAACCCTGTACCCTAAACCAACTATACCCAACCCAGTGTGCTAGTTCCCTGTACTATTCTCCTACATCTAAATTCGGTGATGTACCTTTTAATTTCTCTATGAGATAGTATTCAGTATATTTGAAGGGTTCTACTAAAGATTTAATCTCTGTGGAGTCATACTGTTTTGGAATAAAGAGTTTCTATTTCTTTATGAAACCCTGTGAGTTTTTTTCTTTATTCCTTTCCGCCTACAGCTTTTCCAGATATAACACTTGTTTCAAACACTCCCGAAGTTCAGACACATCGGGGACCGAGTTGTCAATCCAATGTCTCAACATGCATTTCTTTGCCGCAAACAATGTGACATGAACTTCTTTATGTGTTATCAATGCCCCTTCTGTCTCATAGTGAGTTGTTTCCCTAGTAGCGAAGTTGAATAAAGGCCTTGTGGGATGAAAGAAAGGGAAGAATTCCAGGTATCAGCTGTAAATTGCTTCACCCGTTGCCAAAACCTCACAATTCCAGGACACAACCACATACAAGGTAATAAATTTGCCTTCCTTAACCCCTTAACGACCCTGGGCGTATGTGTACGTCCCAGGGCCGCAAAGGGACTTTGCAGGGGGATCGCTCCCCCCCCCCCCCCCCGCACAGCCGGCGGGTGTTATCGGCTGATCGGTATGATATTAAAGGTATGATATTGGTGAGGAACTATATCGCAAACGAACAATGGAAGGAAATCCTTTTCAGATTGGCCAACACATCTATTTGCGATTTCGACATTCCCTATGGCTCAGATAGCTCAAATTATTTGCAGGTTTGTCCTAATGTGGATTAACCCCTTAAGGACCTGACGTTTTTTTTTTTTTTTTTTTTTGGTGACATGTTCGTTTTTCCCTCCTCACCTTCTGAAAGCCATAACATTAATTTTTCCACCTACATAGACATATGAGGGCTTTTATTTTGCGGAACAAGATGTACTTTCTAATGGTGTTATTCACTGTACTATAGAATATACTGGGAAACCGCAAAAAAATTCCAAGTGGGACAAATTGTGAAAAAAACTTATTTTCGCCATGTTTCTGGGTGTTTTGCTTTTATGGTGTTCAATCTTCAGTAAATATAATGTGTTATCTGTATTCTACAGGTTGTTACGCATCCGTCAATACGAAACATGTAGGTTTTCTGTTAATGTTTTGGTACCGTAAAAAAATTCCAAACATTTTCTATTTTTGAAATTTGCGCCACGGCGCCATTTTGTGCGACCAATAACTTTTTTGTACTAACACCTACGGACGTCAGTGAGTGGGCATTTTTTGAGTGCTGAAGTGTACTTTTTATCGCTATCAGTTTGGAATGCATGCGACTTTTTTGATCACCTTTATTCCATTTTTTGAGTGACGTAAAATGACCAAAAAACGCAATTTTGGCGTTTTGGATTTTTTTTTCTTCTATGGCGTTCAGCGTACGGGATAAATGATGTTATATTTTTATAGATCGGACTTTTTCAGACGCAGCGATACCAAATATGTGTAACTTTTTTATTATTTTAATGATTTTATTTGTAAAATGATTTGAACTTTTAATACTTTTTTTTTGTACTTTAAAACTTTATTTATTTTTTTCACTGTAACATTTGGTCCCCCTGTGGTGCTTGACCACTAGGGGGCGCGATTGTTAATACAACCTAATGCATTGCATAGGCAGTGCCTTAGGGTGTACAAAGATGGCGGTGTCCCCCCTTCCTGTCTACGGTCGGAAGTGGGGCAAACCAGGAAAGGTAAGTGACGGGAGCCTTCACAGGGCTCCCCACCACCGTGTCCGGTCGTCGGAAGCTATGCCGATGACCCTAACGATCAGTGTGAGGCACCGATCGTCGTTCATTCAGACGCCACTGCCATCTTTGCGCGGTGTCTGACGGGTTAAACAGCGCCAGCGGGCGGCGCCACCCGCCGGCGCGGTTACTGCCAGCTGTTAGCGGCGATCAGCCGCTAACACCCGGCGGCTGTGCAAAGCCCCTTAGCGGCCCTGGGACGTACTCATACTCATTCACTTAGCCCAATGATCCTCAGATTGTTCCTATGGGAACGATTTTCCAAGTCATCTACTTTATTTTGGGGGTATTCAGTTCTCTTGATTAGCCTCTATATTGTGCTTCTAGTCCCCAGTTTATCCTCTTCAACTCCGCTCACAGGATTCTCTAACTCATTAATTTGAGCAGTATGTGTCGTCACTTCTGAGTGTATAGCTGAAACAGCGACAGTAACTTCTTCTTTCGCTGAGTCTGATATTGTTGCTTCAAAAGAGGCCAGTATGTCTGGGGCTAGTAATTTGGCAACTGTTAGGGCCATTGTTTAATGTAATATTCAGCCCCGGTATCGCTTCCTCCAGCTCCCCTTCAGAATTAAGGGTCCCCAAGCTGTTGGGCCAGGTTCTGGTGAGGCTGGTAACACTGCCTGAAAGTCGCTATCTGGGGGCAGTGGGGTCATTGTAGGTGCCTGTACCTCTGTCTCCTGTGCTTGAGGCACTGTGGCTGTCTCGCATCCACTCTTCATGTTGCGTGGAGGTTCGGGCTCCTTTTTGGGAAGAAGCTACTCTGCTTTCCCAGGAACAGCTTCGCACAGTGGCTCCCCGCTGCGGTGAAATCACCGCTGTGTGCACCGACGTGTAGCTGAGTGATGTGGCGCTACCAGGTGCCGTTTATAAAGCAGATATAGTGCGTGTATGCCCGGGTTTGGACGGAGCAGGGCCGGTGCTCCCAGCCACTGCTTCTGCCCATGCACAAGCCAGAACTGGAAGTTGATAATACCCTTTTGAATGTAGTCAGTCCCGTGTGTTACAGGGATAAGCCCAAATTAAAAAGGCATGGTTTTAAGAAGTGTCAGGTGACTTCTATTTTGGTCCGTGAAATAAATAATGGGTTTCAGTAATAAAATTACAGAAATCAGAAATTTTTAAGTTCTGTTTTTAAATATTATTTTGCTCTCATATCCTTTATTTAGGTCCTGCCATCTTGTGGTACTCTAATGTCTCATTGCCTCTCCATCTCAAACTAATCCTCACTAAAACTTCCTGCCATCTACTGAACCGACCTCACCGCTATTTATTTCTGTTAGTGGTACCACCATAATTGGCTCGTTGTCTTAGGGAGATACTAGATTCTGACCTGTCCTTCACTCCCTGTATTAAATCCCTTGCCTATCCTGGCGGCCTTTAGTTCATGGATGGCTGTTCATCTGAATGGTGGACATGTAATGCTACATTTTCCAAATTTGTGGCTTCAAAGTGAAATTTTCTGATTATTAGAGATAAATAGTAATTCTGTTTTGATTTACAGGTGGAAAATATACCAAGGATGATTTTAAAGAATATGAGAATGATGCAGGAAAATCATCCAAGCTTGCCCTTAAAGACAAAGCCAAACAAGAGTATCTTTTGATGTTCTCAATGTCTTGGACCCTTTAAGTTTTATGGCTTATCCCGTTGAATGCAAGATGAAATATCAGTTCTCCAACCCTTATCGCAGTTGTGTGGCCAACTCTCTTGGCCTACATGTGATGGCCAACTTAATAGCTGGGGTGGTATCTAGGGCCTCTGTTCTAGAATTAGATGTGGTTCCCATCAGTGGGACCCGCATCGATCAGGCATTTGTTGCATAAACTCTGGATATGTCATAAATGTCTAAGGTGGGAATACCTCTTTAACTTGTGAGTAAAGAATTCTCATTTTGATGTTTTATGAGATGTTTTTGTTCCCATTTTTAGTGCATTGCATCTTTAGTTTATTTCTTGATGATGAGTTTAAGAATGGAGAGTGAATTTTGCTATGTTAAATATAGTGCTGTGTCTTTGTAGATCTAGTAGAGATTATTCTAAGTAAAGGTATGTGATTGAATACTTGATGAATGTTTTAAATACACAAACTCTTAATTATGCACTTTGTTAATGGATATGTACACTAAACACATTTATATAGCCATTTAGTGTATTCCGAAAACTTATGCACTTGTTTGTGAATTTGTATCTCGGCTACATCCCTTCCTTCCAACAGTCTTTTTAAATATACATGAACAGATTAAATATTACCTATTTTAAAGTTTACCTCCAGTTTTAAATGGGGAAAAAAATTATATGCTGCGGTACTGATTGTACACTTTGTTTACCATGTAGTTCATTAGCAAAGGTCTCCTTCTTTCCTTCACCACATTTGTCCAACTCACTGAAAAGCTACAGTAGCAGACAGACCAGTAGTCTGTCTCTTGGTTTGCACAGGAAGTGGATAATGTGGTATTTCTATTGTAATCAATAGGATCTTTGTAGCAAAGACTGTGTACTAATTAGGGATGCCCAGAGGACAGAACACATGACTGTCTGCTACTGATGCTTTTAGTTACCAGAGTGTGTAACTTGGATGTCTACTGTTAGAGCCCAGAATGAAGTACATTGCATGGATAAAGCTAATGGAGATCTCGACCCTTTAATATACTGGGAAAAGTTATGTATATGACAGCCTAGTAATGTGTTAAGTAAAATGATTATTTATGTGGGAATCTGAAAAAATTGCTGTTTTGCTGATAGTGGATATTATATGTCATATTTTCTTGCATATAGCCAAAAGAGGCCATAAATACAACTAATTTTAAATTTGCCTCTCAGCAAAACATCTGAATAGCACATTTTTTATTTCACTCCTCCTTACAAAAATTGTTAAATGGATCATATGAGCAAATAGTTTTCTTGTTGAGACAATTCTTAACAATCATGACAGCAAATATGTGCTGGTGTTGGATGACGATGCATAAGAGCGCAGCAGCGATCAGCGACATCCTTCGAAGCACAAAAAGGAAAAGAAACGACGCTACTCTGATGATGAAGATGGTGACAGAAGAATGAAAAAATAAAAGGTATTAATTCATGTATTGCAATTTAGAACTTGCACGTCATGGATTTTGTTTTTTTCTTGTACAGCAGTGCTCCCATTCATTCAGTGTTCAGGCAACTACACCAAAGTCCTATTCACTTGAATGGAGCCCTATTGCAGTTTCTTGTACACCAGCTGGTCAGCAGATAATCTGTGATGAAAAACTGCAAAAGGAACATCTGTAGCTTCACTTTAGGGATTTGTAGTTTACCTGGAGGTTGGCCCCATTGATCCGAATGGTATATCCAAATGATGTAGCATTATAACATAGGAAAACCCCCTTAACCTCTTAATAAGCTTAATTTTTTTGTACATTAAAAAAAAAAAAAAAAAAAACAATTCTAATTTTGACTAATTTGTTAAATGTTTTGGGGGGATGGCAATAAAACAGAAAAGTCGCCATTGTTTTAAAAGGACCTATTACTACCTTGGAAACCTCATGAACTAATAGAACACTAAAATATAGAACCTGTTTTAAATCAATATGATTAGGGAAATTGCATCAATTTCCCTCTTTTTAGTAATACAGCTCTGGCCTCCTTAAAGGGGTTTTGCAATCTATGACATTTAAAGCATATCGATAGGATATGCTATAAATGTCTAATAGGTGTGGGTCCAACTTTTGGGAGCTGCAATTACAGTTAGATCCATATATATTTGGACACTGACACACAATTTGTTTTTTTTTTACCAGTTGACTGAAACATATTCAAGTTATATAATGGACATCAAGTCCAGACTTTCAGCTTTCATTTGAGGGTATCCACATTAAAATTTGATGAAGTTTCAGCTCCTTTACATATCCTTTAAAGGGCCCAAAAGTAATTGGACAATTGAATCAAAGGCTGTTTCATGGGCAGGTGTGGGCAATTCCTTTGTTATGTCATTCTCAATTAAGCAGATAAAAATGCTTGGAGTTGAGGAGTGGTGCTTGCATTGGGAAGATATTGCTTTGAAGAAAGCATGCAGTCAAGAGCTCTCCATACAGGTGAAACAAGCCAATTTTAAGCTGCGAAAACAGAAAAAACCTACCTGAGAAATTGCTACAATATTCGGAGTGACAAAATCTACAGTTTGGTACATTCTGAAAAAGGAAGCATGCACTAGTCAGCTCATCAATGGAAAAAGACATGGACGCCCACGGAAGACAACAGTGGTGGATGATCACGGAATAATTTCCATGTTAAAGAGAAACCCCTTCACAACAGGCAACCAAGTGAATAACACTCTTCAGGATGTAGGCGTATCAATATCCAAATCCACCATAAAGAGAAGACCGCATGAAAGCCTCAAGAATAAAAACACTAAATTGGACTTTGCAAAAAAAATCTAAAAAAGCTAGCACAGTTGATCAAATGAAACCAAGATCAAGCTTTACTAGAATTATGTAAAGAAAAAAGTATGGCGAAGGCGTACAGCTCAAGATCCAAAGCATGCCACATCATCTGTAAAACACGGCAGAGGCAGTGTGATGGCTTGGGCATGCATGGCTGCCAGGGGCATTGGGTCACTAGTGTCTATTGATAATGTGGCACAGGACAGAAGCAGCTGGAGAATTCGGAGTTATTCTGAGACCTACTGTGTGCTCAAATGCAACCAAACTGATTGGTCGGCATTTCACGATACAGATTGACAATGACCCTCAACATAAAGCCAAAGCAACCCAGGAGTTTATTAAAGCCAAGAAGTGGAATATTCTTGATTGGCCAAGTCAGTCACCTGATCTCAATCTAATTGAACATGCATGTCACTTGTTAAAGACTAAACTTCAGACAGGCCCACAAACAAACACCAACTGAAAACCACTGCACTAAAGGCCTGGCAGAGCATTAAAAAGGAGAAACCACAGTGTCTGGTGATGTCCATGAGTTCAAGACTTCAGGCAGTCATTGCCAACAAAGGGTTTTCAACCAAGTATTAGAAATTAACATTTTATTTACAATTATTTATTTTTTCTGATTACTTTTGAGCCCATGAAATGAAGTGTTTAAAAAAGATGCTTTAGTTCCTAACACTTTTATGCGATCATTTTGTTCAACCCACTGAATTAAACTCTCAACTTCAACTGCATCTGAATTGTTGTTCTAAATTCACTGTGGTAATGTACAGAACCAAAATTAGAAAAATATTCTCTGTCCAGATATTTCTGGACCTAAATGTATCTTGAGACCGAGCCTCTGAAAGTCTCTGTGCACAACAGAGAATAGGTTGCACTTGTTTGATACTCTACATTCTGTGCTGTGAGAGTTTGCAGTACTGGGAACTCCAATTGAGATGAAGAGTTTGTGCGCAAATGTGACCTTCTCTTTGTTCTGCAGAAAGTGTTGGCACTGACATTATCCATCATAATGTAAGGAAGATAGTATGGAATGGACTCAGCTGTTGTAATTTGATCTCTCACTATATCTTATTGATCACCTGAATCTTGGCCAGATCTGAGCACACCGCTCTATTTATCATTCAGATGCTGTAAAGAATTTGCTCCTCCCTGCTTAGTTGGTATCTGTCAAAGAAAAAGAGTATGTTGTTAGATTTTGGCCTCTCTCTGCTAATTTGAAAGTATAACCTGTTTCCCTATAACACTGAGGAAAATCCTCTGATTTTCCAATGATATGTATTTGAGGAAAGTCTTATAATTTAGTATGTCGCTTTTTTTTTATCTCAAAAATTATAGTGGCCGTTTTATTTTTAAAACAATTTGGAAAAGGCCTTAAAGTGGTTCCAACTATGTATGGATTATGGGGCACTATTTTAATTTTTTTTTTTTTAAATCCCTCATCTAACTAGGGGACCCAGAGGGGTCTGACCATTTTGCAAAGTCCCTTCTATGACCAGCTCATACGAGCCAGCTATAGAGCACAGGGAGATTAGGATGCTTGCTGCTCTCCCCTGTTCATGTCAATGGGAGTTCTGAACATATCCGAGCACACTTGCTTGGCTATGTTCAGAAATGCCAGATAAATGAATATGGAGAACTGCACATGACTTGGGGGCACCACTGGTACAAGAAAATTACTGATCTTTCAACTTATTTAAATTAACATTCAAAATAATCAGTATTTTGTTATGTTAACTCTGGCTATAAGCAGATTAAAAAAAATAAAATAATGAAGTTCTTTAACTAGAATAACTGCCTGATCTTTTATTCTGATGATTTTGACAAGGAGACCCATCACAGGAGACATGAAGATGACTACTGTAAAGAAAAGCGGAAGGGTGAAAAGAAGGATCACAAAAGAAGCCGCAGTCGATCTCGGGAGCGGAGTGGCTACCACAGCTCCAAAGATAAATTGAGAGAAGAAGCAAGAGAAAAAGACAGAAATAGGAGACGAGATAGAAGTCCAAAGCAGTATAAAGACAGATCTAAATATTAAAAAAATGTACTGAAAAGCAAAGATTTCATTAGTTTGGTTCTAAGACTTAATTTTCACAATAAATATCTTAATTTTTTATTGTTATCTGTAAAAAGTTATTTTGGTTTACAGTCTTTTTGACAAAGTTGGCTTTACTTATGTTACTACCATTTACATTATCCAAGATATACAAAAACGATGATTTCTCTGGTGTATTTCTGCCCTACTTAGGGAGCAAGTATTTAAGAATTTAGTAGTCCTAGACACACTTTGCCGCCTATAAAACAAAGAAATGCTGGGCAGCTCAATGATCTGGCTTTTAATAAAACAGAAAAACCTTTTTCTCGCCAATTTCATTGGGGGACACAGCACTTTGGGTATAGGCTCTTGCACTAGGAGGCTGAGACTAGGCGGACCAAACATGTTGGGCCCATCCCAGTGGCCTGTTGTATCCCTCCTGCTGATGCCAGGCTGATCAGTTTTCAATCTAGTGTCTGTAGGAGGCAGATGCTGCTCCGCAGCTCTACGATGTTTATTTTTTGGCACGGCAGTCCTTCGTGACGGCATAGATAAGCATCTTGACGAGTCTTGTAAATCCGCCATTGAGGCGGCCGGGGCAGCCCTGTGACCTACGCTTGCGTCTTCTTGGTCAGCAAGGCCTGCATGGTCTGGTCAAAGGGCTGTCAACTGGAGCTTCCACAGAGGAGTTGTTGAGTCTCGCTTCCCAGCTTTCAGGTGCTTCGAAGTTCCTGTGTGACACTTTGCTTGAGTCAGCCCATCTAGTGGTAAGCTTTTTGGGAAGCGTTTGGACGAGTTAATTTCAGAGGCCACGGAGGGTCATATTACGCTCTTCCCTCAGAGCCAACCGCTGCGGCCATTTCCAGCCCTTTCGGAGCTTTTCTTACAGGCCAGCCGCGGGGAAAGTCCTCTGTAACTTGGGGGCTAAGCGCTCCCCAGCCAGATCAGCTTCGTCCTGGCGGTCTCGCAGAACACTCAAGGGTTCTTCCTCCCCCCCTCCCTCCCCAACACGGTTTCTTCTTTCTTCCCTGCCCGCTTCTCTGGCTTGGGCGTCAGCACTTTTTCTGGCAATCCACACCCTTCTCCCAGTGTTTTCTGGGTTTATACTCAAACCTTTGTATGGTTTCCAAGAAGGACAGCTCAGTGAGGTCAGTGTTGGATCTCAAGGAGCTCAACCAGTATGTGCAAGTGTGCAAGTTCCTGGTTTCTGCATGGAGTCGGCGATGGCCTCTCTAGAGCAGAGCGAATTTCTGGCCACCATAGACATCAAGGACGCTTATCTGCACGTCTCTATTTCCCAGGTCCACCAGTGGTACCTGCATTTCTCAGTAGGCTTGCAGCACTTTCAGTTCAGAGCTCTGACGTTCGGCCTCGCAACTGCGCCAAGGGTCTTCACAAATGTCCTGGCGTCCCTGATTGCAATCCTTCGCATAAGGGGCATGACCATTATCCCTTATCTGGACGACCTTCTAGTGAAGGCTCCTTCTTGTCGCGCCTGTCTAGACAGCATCAGAATCACCCTAGACACCTTGGTGCGCTTCCAGTGGATAGTCAATTTCGACAATTCATGTCTGATCCCATCGCAGACAATGGAGTTTCTCGGGATGATTCTCGACACTCAGGTGGCCAGCGTGTTTCTTCCACCAGGGAAGATCCCACAGTTAAAGTTAGACATTTCTCTACTTCTGAATTGCACCCCATTTACCCTTTGCACTTGCATGCGGGTTCTCGGCAGGATGGTGGCTGCCTTCGAGGATGTGGCCTTTGCACTGTTTAATTCTCGCCCTCTGCAGCGAGTGACCTGGTCTCAGTGGGACCCTGGACACAATGGTTCGTCTGCCACCCCAGGTGTGAGCCGACCTGGGCTGGTTGCTAGCCTCCCCTGCGTTACATCAAGGAAAGTTTGTTTCTGTCCCCGCAATGGTGATTGTCACCACAGATGCCAGTGCATCGGGTGGGGCGCAGTCTTCGGCTCCTGGACGACTTGGGGTCTTCAGATCAATGTTCTGGAGCTCCAGGCCATTTTCCTAGCACTCTCACATTGGTCCCCTCTCATTCGGGGTCAGCCAGTGCGGATTCAGTCTGACAACGCCACAGCAGTGGCCTATCTGAGTCATCAGGGTGGCACCAGAAGCCGGGCAGCTTTTTGGGAAGCTGCGAGGATTCTTTGCTGGGCAGGGCGGTCAATGCCGGCCTTGTCAGCGATATTCATTCCAGGGGTGGAGAACTGGTTGGCCGATCATCTCAGTCGAGCAACGGTCGATTCCGGGGAGTGGGCTCTTCTAGCGGATTTTTTTTGCCTTCTTTGCCAGAAGTGGGGTGCGCCAGATGTCGATCTGTTTGTGTCTCGCCTCAATCACCAACTCCCGTGTTGTGTCCAGGGCCAGTGATCCCATGGCCCTAGCAGTGAAAGTGCTGGTCCTACCTTGGAGTCAGTTTGCTCTGATCTACCTTTTTCCACCCTAGCCTCTTCTTCCTCAAGTGCTCAAGTCAGAAAGGGTACCCGCTATTCTCGCCGCCCCGGACTGGCCCCCCGCAGCCCTTTTTTCCCGGGGATTGGGGTCACCCAAATTGGGAAACCCCACATCCTTTCCCCCTTTCCCCGTTATGTCCAAAATCTTCCTCGGGGGGTTTCCACTATCCCACCCCACCTTCCCCGCAGCTCCCATTTGACGGCGGGGCGTTAAAAACCGCAAAAATTAAAACCCTTGTTTTTTTTGGATTTTTTAAATCCAACCAAAAATTCTGGAAAACAAGCCCAGTCCGCCGGGAATTTATTACCGAGCCGGGAAAGGGCCTTTTTTTCCCCAAGCTGAACCCCCAAATTTTTTAAACCCCTTTTTATGTTTTTACCCCAAGGGTGCGGTTTTTTTCTACAGCCCCGGCCTGGAGCTCGGGTTTCGGCCTGCCCCTCCCGAGAGGTCTTTTTTTCCCTGCGCTCTGGGTTTTTGTTTAAAGCGAAAAATTTGGCCTCCCGGTCACGGGTAAAAACCTCTTTTGTGGGGTTTTTTCTTCCCTCCTTTCCCCCCGGGTTTCCTTTGGGCCCTTTCATCTACCTTTGGATTTAAATCTTTTTTTGAAGGCCATGAAAAGTCTTCCCCCTTTGGGGCCACTACGGGAAGTTTCCCTCCCTTTTTATTTTTCCAGGGAAAAGGTACTTTCCTGGTGTCCTTTAAACCCCCCATCCGCCGAGTGTCGAACTGGAGGCCCTGTAAATGCAATTCCCCTTTCCGGTTTCTGCAAAAGGGAAAAAAAGGTTGTTTTGTGCCCCTTTTTTTTCGTGCCCTCCCTAAGGGGGTTTTCATCATTTCATATCAATGAGGCATAGTTTTTGCCTCTTTTGCCTCTGGGCCTCTCACCCTTCGAGAGAAAGGGCCGTTTTCCCATTTTTTTGCCCGGGGGTCGGGGCCTATAGATCTACCTCCCCTTTTAAAGGGAAACCCCCCTTTAGGGCACTTACGAACCCCTTTTTTTGGGTCATTTTTCTGAGGGCCCCAACCGCAGAGGCCTCGGGGGGCCTCTAAGGCCCCCCATTCCCATTTGGACCCCGGTCTGAAATTTTTGGGAAGGGCCCATCGGTCAAAGGGGGGGAAACCCCCTTTTTCCCTTTTGGGGGTCACTGCTCACCCCCAAACCCCGAGCGGGTTAGTGCCTCCTGGGGGGTTTTCGGCAACAAGCTTCAGTTTTTTAACGGGTGTGAAAACGTTTTCCATCCAGGCCCCTTCGGTTTCCCCATACTTTTTCTAATTTCCCCAAATCCATCCCTTTTGGCCTCGGCTGACGCAAGTCTCGGGCCGTAAGATCTTCAGGCAGCAGGGGGTGCTAATGATTCTTTTGCAGGTTTTAAAATTTTTTTAATTTTGTTACTTTTTTGTCTCCCCCCTCTGGGATTTGCTCATGGACACCCCCAAGGTTTGCTTGTCCCCAAAAAAACTTTGGGGGCCGAAAAATCGGATTTTTGAAACTTCCCCCGAAAAACCCTTTTTCCATAAAGATTCATTGGGGACACTTTCCCCCCTTCCCCTTTTTGTCCCCAAAAATTAGGGGTTTTCCCCTTTTTGGGTTTACCTGTCAGCCAAAGGGTTTTTGGGTCCCAAACTATCGGGCCCGGGCATCACCCGGGGAAAGGAATTTTAAGACCCCCCCTTGGTGGCGGGCCCAACCCTTTTGGTCCATTTAAGGCCCAGCCTCCTGGGGAAAAGGGCCCCAAAATGAATCCGGGACAAAAAAGGGGTTTTCCCGGGGAAAAAGTAAAAAAATTCTGATTTTTGGGTTTGAAAAAATGAAGAAAAGGGGTTTTAAAAAAACCCCAATTTTTTAAAATATAATAAAAACCCACAATTGTTTATTTTATTGTGGCCATTTTACTTTAAACCCCCCTGGCCGGTTTTTGGGCTTTTTTATATTCCCCCTTGCCCTGAATGTTCGGAACTTTTCCCCAAAGCAGAGTTTTGTGGGCCCCAACACAAAAAGGCCCCAAACCAAACATGAAAAATGAAAACCCCTTTTTGGGTCCAAAAATTTTTTTTATTACCCACCCAAGCAATTAATTGCCTCGTGTTTTAAAAAAAATTTCCCCTGAAAAATTTTAAAAAAGGGGGCGCTTAATTTTTTTCCTTTGGGCCCAACCCATAGTGAAAAAGCCCTAAACCGTTTTCCATAAAATTTGGGCCCCTTAAATTTTCATTGTTATTGTGGGTAAAAACTTCCCCAAACTTTTAAAGGACAAAAAACCCCCCAAATTGATGTTTTTTAAATAATTTGAAAAAAATTTTTAACCCCCATGAAAAAATTAAAATTTTCATTTGCCCCCCCCAGCAAAAATTCTGGCTTTCCCACAGACCTTTTTTAAGTTTTCCTTTTTCAGAAGCCCCCTTTTCCCCTCGCATTCCAATTTTTTAATTTTGGTTTTAACCGGGGCAGCCTTGTTTTGAACCCCCGTTACCGTTTTAAAAAAACACCTTTTCCCCCAAAATTTTCAACCCCCCCCACTTAAAACCCTTTTCCACAGCTCAAAAAACCCAAAATTTTTCCTTCTGGCCCCGGTAAAAAATTTTAAAAGCCAAAAATTGCGGGGAGGGGTGAAAAACCCCAAACTTTTTCTTTTTTTGGGTTTATTTTTAATGGAAAAAAATCAAGGGCCCTTTTGGCACACCTTTTAAGGTCGGGCGTAGGGGTGTCCGGGTTCCGTTTAAGCAGGGGAAAAAAATCAATTTTTTTTTTTTTTTTTTAAATCAAAAAATCGGTTTTTTTGTTTTAAATCTGATTTTTTTTTTTTAAACCCTGATTTTTTTTCAATAAGCGCTTTTTTAAGGAAAATTTTTTTTAACCATCCAAAGGTTTTTCCCAAATCATAAAATATAAACCTGAGTTGTTTAACTCATTAGAATAAGGGCATTATTTTGTGTAACATTCACAATCCCCAATGCTTTTCCCAAAGGGGTTTCTGTAGGATTTGGGCATTTCCCCTCCTATAAAATTCACAAAGCTCTTTTTTAAACTTATCCCAGTTTTTCTAAAAACTGAATTTGACCCCCCCGCAAGGCCCCAACCCTTTTCTTCCCCAAAAAAAATTGTTACAAACATGAACAAATTTTGAGAAAAAAAACCTTTAAATTTCCCCAAATTTTTTTCTACAAACCTATGAATACAGAATCAACCCCTTTCAGGCCAACCCCCAAGAATTTAGCAATATTTTCTGATTTTTTGGAGTGGAATAGTTTCGCACAAACACAAAAAGAATGTAAAATTTAAGTGTGAGGGGGAGGAAGGGCAAGAAAGACAAGAAAATAAATTTAAACTTTAGCACAAAAACTGCAGCATAGCCACAAACAGACAAGTCTGGAACTTTTTTGTGTGTACAACTGAGGTTTATTAAAATTCTTTCCTTATAATGGCAGCGGGGCCGAAAAAGGGAGACCCTTTTTGGGAAATTTTTTAAAAATGAAGCTCCTTCCCCTATGGGTAAGGCAGAAACGCGTGAAAAATGAAAAACGATCCCAAAAAAGAGATGAAAGGGCCCCTGGGGGTGCAAAGGAGCCAACATCATGAAAGTGCGGTGATGAAAAATTACCAAAAAAACCACTTCTGAACGGGCCAGATTTTTCAGGTTGGAAAACCCCAATTTTAAATTAAAACCCCTATTTCTAAAAACTAAACCCTGTCATTTTGGAAAAAAAAATTAAAATTTTTTCTTATTTTTAAACTGCATTTTACTGCCCTTTTGGGGTACAGTTATAAATGAAAAAAAACAAATTTTTTCCTTTTTGGGGCAGGGGCTGATGTTTGTGAAACAATAAGAAAAAATTGTATAAAAAATTTAAAATAACGCATTACTTTTTTTGTTTAGGGGAATTAAAGGGTTTTCTGGAAACTATCCACCCCCCAAGATCCCCCATCATCCTGTTTTTAACATTTTTAAAAGAGTTATCCACCCCGGGATAGTGCTTCTTTTAGCACCCGAGCACATAAACAGACACCCAAAAGCCCATATCACCACCCCCAAAAAGGGAAAAAAAAAAACCCTTTTACCTCCTGGAACCCCTAGATAGGTTTTGGTGATGAAACTAGCAGATTAAAAAAGGGATTTTGTTTTGATGAAAAAATTGCCCATTTTTAATTTTTTAAAACAACTCTTTTTTCCCCTTTCTGACTGAAAAACCCAAACATTTCATTAATATGGTTCAGTCCACTGGCCCCGGGGATAAGTCCACCCCAGAGCTAAAGTTGCAGGGAAACTGCTGGATCAAGTGATGACAGAGAAATGGAGCAATTTTAAACAGCTCGGGAAAGGGTAAAATTTTAACCTAAGTATTGTTGGGGGGAGAAATTTTCCCCACAATGACCCTATTGTATTCCCTTTTTATAAAAACAGAAGAAGGTAAAGTTTTCCTTGCACAAACAATTTGATATGTCGGGAAATGCACACACAGCAAAAAATACTTACAAAAGGGCAGTAAAAGCAAAACAAAAGTGAAAAAAAATTTTTCAAATGACTAGTACGCAGTTTGGCCCACTGACAATGCGAAAAACGTATCCAAGATGAGAAGAGATTTAAAGACAGGGGGGGAAAAACCAAAAGCTGCAAAAAAACATAGGGTTTGCGGGTGTTTTCATTTGCTGCACCTCTTAGCCAAAGACTTAAAGGGGTTTTTTGGCCCCCAAAAGTAAGGGTTGCCGGGGGGAACCCCCAAAAATTTGGGTATTTAATCACTTTTATAAATATATTGTTTAAAAAAAAAGTAAAAACCCCGAGAGTTTACAGCTTTTTTCCAAAACCCCCCGGGTTTACCACAAACTTCCCCCTTATTCACGACCCGGGAGCTAAAAGGGCCCCGCGTTTTGCGTAAATAAACTTCTTACTGTTTGCCAGGCAGAATAAAAGGGCCCTTTTAAAAGGCCCCGGGTGCAATATTTTTTTTCTTTTGTATACAAATAACTAGCTGAGGGGTTATTAGATCCCTGTTTTAAAATCTATGAAGAAGGCTTTTAAATTCCCTTTTTAGAATGGGTTTTCCCTCTTTTGTATACAGAATTCACAAGTTAAAGTTTGATTAAATTTTGGGGAACTTTCAACAGGAACCGTTACAGGCTCTGGTTTCCTTTGGGTGTGTGTGTCTGTGTGTGTCTTGTGCAGCTCTGTCTCTTGCACCTGAAATTGTTTACAAATTTCCTTAGCTGCTTAAACAGATAAGGTTTTCTCATGGAAAAGTGCCGGGGCTGAGGCTCTGTGTCCTTTCGTATTGAATCCACTGTTTTACTGTTTTTTTAGTTCACTTAAGTTTTGGACCTCCCCCTTTTGGGTTCCCCACCTTTTTCCCCCCCCCCCCTCCCTCTCTTTACTGCAGCTTCATGACTCAGCGGGGATTTGGTTGACAAACTTGCTCTCATACTTAAAAGGAGGGCAGTACCTTTTCGGGGCAAATCCCTTTAAAAGGGGTTTTCCCAAAAAAAAAAGGGAATTTTGTTGAAATTGCTAAATACGCCCTAATAATCATTTTGCTGCACAGCTCTGAAAAGATTGGGGGAACCAAAACTTAAAAAAGCTCCCACAAGATGAAAATGGAACTCTTGGGGGACTGTTTTGACAGTACATCCAAAAAATGGCCTATTCTGATTTACAATTTTTGAAGAAAATTTGAGATAAAATTAAAGGGACGTCACGCCAAAAAACCCCAACCCTTGGGGGTTAAGAGAAAAATTTGAAAATATGGGTAGCTTTTCCCGAAACCCAAACTTCCCAACATTAAACAAAATACAGAAAAAAAAGCTTTTTTTTTAGCGGATTGCGTTGAAATTTGGAAGGAACTGAGTGAACACTTTAAAAAAAAAACTACCATGGACAAATTAAATTACAACAGTAAACAAACGAATGGGCAAGCACTGAATCCCTCTCATTTTTTGGGAAATAAATTTTTAATAACCAATTCAGGGGCAAAACCTAAGGCTGAGGGAAAAAGGAATTTTCTATGACATTTGGGGATCCAGCAATCATCCCCTCTTTAATGCCAACTATTAATAAAACTTTAACTAAAGGGGGGAACCCTTTAAGAAATATATTTTGCGAAAAATATTTTTTAAAGGGAAAGGGCCCCACACCATAAAAATGGTTTGGGAAATCCCCTTAAGTGCTTTGGGTTTTGAGACTGTTCAAAATAATGATTTCACTTTTAACAGCAGTAGCTTTTCTGCAGGGGTTGAAAGAAATTCTCTTTTCCTTTTTTTCCATTCATTTTTAAATGAGAAATGGGTTTTGGGGCCCCAATAAAGCAGGAAAACTTGTTTTTTCCCTTTTTCCCGTTTATGAATAGGAACAAAAAAAAGATAGATGAAGGGGACGACAATGAGCTACAAGGGGGGCAACAGGGGCAGTAAATATTTTAAGGGGGGGGGTTTTTTCATGTGTGGCTGGGCGGCAGTCTAAGTTTTTCTTTAAAAAAAAATATAGAAATTTTTTTAGCCAAATTAGTTAAAAACATGGATGTTTGTTTAAGCAAATAACTTATGCTGTAAAGTTGTTATTGTTTCATTGAATAAATCTATTTAAATTATTAAGGTCAGGAAAATTTTTTTTTTCCCTTCCCCAAAACCCAAAAAACAGTGGGGTCCAAATAGAATGTTTTAACCCCTTTAAAAATGGGGGGGGAAAAAAGTTTAAAATAAAAAAATGATTTTTAAAAATCTTTCATCTACTTCATGTTAAAAAAAGCAAGAACTAAATTTTGGTAGAAACTTTTTTGAAAATTCCCCTGATTTAATCAAGGCCCTTTCTGACTACGATTTAAATCGTGATTTAAATCAGTAGATTTAAATCAAAAAAACCCTGGTTTGAAGTTTGCCAATGAAACCCTATGGATGATCCAAGGAGGGATGAAAAGGGCCCTTGGGTAAAATTAGACCAAAAAAATTTTTTGGTATAACTCCACTCGCCGTATTTGAAGGAAGAAGAAGGATAAGTACAACCCCAAGAACATCATTATAACCATGGAGGTGGGAAAAAAAATTAAATTTTTTTGGGGATTTTCCTGCAAAAAAAGTACTGGGCAATTGCACTAAAAACGAAAGGGGGATGGGGTGGGGGCCAAAGTATTGGGGATATTTTTTGGCTAACATCCTTCTTCCCTCAGTAAGAGCATTGAATTTGGGTTGTGGATATCACTTTCTAATTTGCTATCAATTAATAATACTTAATGCAATAAATGAAAAAAGTTGACTAATATAATTAATTTCAGGGGGCCCTATATGAAATTAATGATATGGAAGTCATAATAATCAGGTCTCGTGGTGAATGAATGCAGTTAAAAGTCTATTAAAGAGAATAGCAAATACAAATTAGAAGAATGGAGTAGAAGAATAATAAATAAAAGGTAAAGCAGACACACAGAGACCCCCGTAAAGAAAACACACATTACACAAAGGGATAAAACTAAAAAATTTTGGCCATTTTCAAAACGGGTAATATTCCCCACAATTGAAGTACCCCAAAAAAAAAGAAATTGGGAAAATACACCACAAGAAAAAATTTTTACATAGACATGAAACAATGATTAGGTCTTGTCCCTCGGGCCCTGGACTGGCTTCTCATTAAACCTAACCATTTTGCCCGCCTCCTGCTTTAAAATAAAAAATGAGCCGAATTCAAATTAGAACATTTAGCAAGGTTGTGTGACGTTTCAGGGGGTATATTGTGAAATATAATTAATTTCAAGGAATATAGTGTATACTAAAATTAATTACAAGGGGTGAAAATTATCATGGAATTTATTTCATTGGGTGAAATGTGTAATAGAATTAATTTAGGTGGGTACAGTGTGTAATATAAAAAATTCCCGGAAAACACAGAAAATCACAGGGCCCTGTTTTAAATTTCCTGATCCTTTAAATGTTTTTATGTAATAGTTGGGTTTAAAATTTAAAAACCAAAAAATTGATATGGGGTTTGGGTAAAAAGCCCCGAAAGGGTTTTTTTTTAAAAAATTTTAAATTGGGCATTTTTGGTGAAATAAAAAAAAAAAGGAAAAAGGAAAAACACCCAAAATGGGGAAAATCATCATCAGCAGTTAGTTTATAATAAACTGTGAGCTAAAACAATGCCTGTCTTGATAAACTCAGAAAAAGATAACAAGCTGCAGAAAAAGGTCCCTACTAGGGGCAGTTCCCCAAATTTAAATTTTTCCCAAGTTTTGCAAGTGGCCAGAACAGATTCAAGATGCCAGAGAAACCTCTCCAAGTTTCCAAATGAACCAAATACAATGCATTCAATAGAGAAGACAGCTGGGTTTTTTAGCTGTGGTTGGATGGACCCGGGGACAAAAGTTCAGAATAATTAATAAGAACACATCCCCTAATTTATAATCCTTAGTTGTTAAGTGAAATTCGATGGGATTCCCGTTTTGGGAGCCCTGCATATACTTTTTGGGGAAATTTTGACGGACAAAATCTATGTTATTGGCATGGTTTTTGATGTGACAAGACCAATACTTTTTCATTCTTTACTGACATAGAATGGATTGCACCTGCATAGGCAGCGTGACCTTACAAATACCTCCCTTTTCAAAGGGCAATTTACACCTTCCCGTAGTCCAAAAGCTTCTTTTGCCCCTGTTTTTTTTTCCCCCCTTTTAGAAAAAAAAAAAATTTTTTTTAAAATTTTTAAAAAAAAAGATGAAAAGAATCTTATTGACAACCCCCTGCACTTGAAAAACACGTGTGAAAAACAGATTTCACACAGGCACATTTATTATGGTCTACAAGTTAAAATGGGACATTATTTATCAGTATTTTTGCACTTGAATAATCTCCTCTGTATTGTACTGTGACTTTTTTTTCATACTATGTGGGTTTTTTTCCCCCGTTTAAAAAATTTTTTTGGGAAGCCCAAATGCCCCCCACGGAAAAGGTTTTTTTCATCAGTAATCTGCTACTTGGAAAAATTCTCCCCAGTAGCAATGGGGGTTATATTGGGCCCCTTTTAAAAGGGAAAAGTTTTTTTTCCAGGCCATTGAGCCCGTGAATATGGCCCCCAAACCCTTTTTTTTCTTTAAAATTTTAAAACAACCCCCAAACTCGGAAAATAAAAATGTTTTTTTTTTTTTTTTTTCATATGACTTTAAAACTGTCAGAAGGATGGCATGTATGTACTGCCACTAAAAAGCACTCCAAAAAAATGCTTGCGAAAAAAGCCTTGTTCTAAGATTACAAAATAATGTTGTGAAGGAACCTTTTATGGATCCTGTTGCAAGAAGCTATTTTGAAAAAATGCCATTGCATTATTATTTTTTAAATTTTTTTAACTAAAGCCATGACTAAATTGAATAGAAACGGGAAATTATTATTATTTATTTAAAAATGCCCCTTGATTTTATGGCGCTGTACATTTTAAGGAGGGGGGGGTTTTACATAATGAAAAAAATGCGAACAAGTACAAAAATGACGATAATGACTTACCAACGGCTCAGGGGGGAGAGAGGGCACTTTCCCGTGAGGGGGGTTTTTTCCCAAACTACAATGGGGACAGAAGGTTTTTGGGGAGATATGTTTGTTGGGGAAAAACGTTCAGCAGGATTATTGTAGGTTATAGGCAATCCTGAAAAGATGGGTTTTCAGGTTGCTTTTAAAGCTGGTGAAAGTAGAATAAAAAGTCAATAAACCCCCAAGGGGAGGGGACTGGAGAAAAGTATTATTAAACAGGGAAGCCCTTTTTGGGGTCCTAACTTTTGGGCACTAGGTTTTTCCCAAAAAGGTTTTTAAAATTTTGATCAGAACTATTAAAACATTTTATTTTGGGGGGTAAATTTTTTTTTTTCCCATTTGTTTTTTTTTTTTTTTTTTTTTCTCTCATTCAGGTGGATCATTCATTAGGTATCTTAGTAGTTTTATTTAATCTTGGTTTCAAGTGTCCTTTTCCTCCAGTAGCCTTAAGAGTTAAGCGCACATATGTATAGCATTTGATTTGTAATTAGGGAACTGCTATATAAGGAAGTTGTTTTTTGAGTAGACGTTAGTTACGACTAAGGGCCGGAGACATGGCCTGAAACTCGTAAACTTTTTACGTTTGGATGTTTTTAAAGTCATGTTTTATCTTCTTTAATAAAGAGTGTTTTTTTCATCGTCACAAACGCCTCCGAATACCCCTTCCAAGAGTGCCGGGACTCTCATTTTTGTTTTGTCTAACCTTGCGCACATCAACAGCCGGATGTTGCTTCCCTGGGTCACCACTGTGGAAGAAGGGAGCGAGCGTTTCGCCTAGTTGGAAGATCCCAGAGCGGGACGGACGGACCGTACAGCCCAGCGTCTATGGTGAGCGCCACTCTATTACATTTGTTTGCATACATTGTTGTGGCTGAGAGTTGGCAGCTCCCTGTGTTTGTGGATGTTTTTTCTGGAGCTTCATATTTTGGTCTGGAGGGGAACTCTCTTTATAGTGACATGGATATACAAACACACTCCATGTTCCCTGAGGAATTGGCCTCCTATGATGTGGACAACCAAGACAGGCGAAATAGAACCAAGTCAATTTTTGGCAGGGAAGCCATGGTTGCTCAGCAAGGCAGTTTGGAGCTAAAACAAAAAATGCATAATTTGGAGAAAATCATGTCCAAGCAGCTGAGGATTTGGTGGGATTGCACCACCTTACAATCATATGTTGACAACAAATTAATCCCGAGGGGACTTAGACTAAATAAATACCCTACTTTCCCACATGACGATACCTTTATACAATCATGGAATGAAACTCTGAGTGACTGTTCCACCAAACTTATGCAATTGATTATTAAATTTGAACGGGACACTTTGGTCAAATTGGATGAGTCTCTGAAAGAGGCTAAAATGTGTATTTCTCCATATAAGGAAGATCCGTCATATAAAGCTTTAGATGAAAAATTACGTAACAATATTGCCAAATTAGAGGAAGAAATCATCTCTGTTAAACAATCTAAATTTAATAGGGATTCCTTTGATTTTGCACAGAATAAAATTTACAAATGGCAGAATAATAATGAAGAAAGATCTTTTCCTAAGCCCATTTTGAAGAAAAATCGTTTTAAAGCGCAATAGAAAAGTGGCGTTTCTTCCTCTAGAAGGGGACGCTACAGAGACGGGTACAGATACTTCAGACTCAGATGGACAGAGGGATCCATATAACTATGCCAACAGAACTATGAGAGATGTGAATAGACCCACAAAAAACTACTGGAGACCCCGAGGTCGATCACGCCCAAGAAACATACGAGGAGGGGGGCAGGAAGCAAAAGAGACTTTGCTCCAAGATAAATAATGGGTTAAATAACGATAACATCTCCCCTATAGTGGACAACCCTGTTGATTTATCGTCTTCTGTTATGCATGATTCTGCCAATGATATTCTTCTTAATCTATCTGCCTGCATTCTCTCCTCAGAACAGATCAAGGTGTTAAGTAGGGGTTTAAATTATGTCCCCACCACGGACTTTAACCTTTGCAATACTATTAAAGATATAAATAATTTCATCAGATTGTTAACCGTTAAAAAGCATTTTTATAAGGAAAGCCCACAACCCACAGAAGGAGAAATACGGAAGAGCGGGATAGATTTTTTTCCTAGAGGGTTGGAATTTGCAGAGCAGAGATCTATCCTTTTGCTAGAAAATTTAAACGAGGATCAGACACATACTAGGAATATAGGGATAGAAAACGTGGAATTACAATATATTAAGAACAGTGACTTCTATCCCATCAATTCTAGATCTTCAGCAATGGAGGATTTTCAATATCTGGTGGAAAAATAACTCCGTGATTTATGTCTTAGACAGCCACAGGGACAGAGAAACATGACTCGGAAGGAACATATAGCCCTTAAATCCATACAATCTAATACACATCTTATAGTAAAAGCATCTGACAAGGGCAGTTCAGTTGTAGTCCTGGATAGGGATTTATATCTAAGGGAGGTCAATAACATGTTGATGGATAAGGAGACTTATAAGAAACTCTCTACAGACCCCACGAGTATTTTTTCTAAAAAGGTAACTAAACTTTTGGAGGAGGGGGTACTCACCATTAAACAGAGGATATGGATGTTAAATTCCCGAGGGTCCCCGTATTTCATGCCCTTCCGAAGGTCCACAGGGGGACTTTTCCTCCTCCTTTCCGCCCTATAATCTCAGGCCTAGGGTCTATATACGAACATATTAGTACCTGCTGGACCGTCATCTGCAACCCTTAGTTTTCAGGTCCCCTAGTTACCTTCAAGATTATAGGGAAGTTTTGAAATACATGAACAACATTGTGTGGAAACCTGAATATCGATGGGTTTCATGCGATATCACAGCTCTCTATACTTCAATGCCCCATGAGTTGGCTATCAATGTATTATCACAACATTTGAACAAATATACGAACTACTATGATTTACTCAAGCAGTATATTTTGTTGGTAACGGAATTTTTGTTGGGACACAATTTTTTCTATTTTCATGGGTCCTATTATCTACAAATTCAGGGTTGCCCTATGGGCTCCTGTTTCTCACCGTCCCTGGCCAATATTTTTGTTTCTCATTGGGAAGAAGCATATATTTATTCTACCAATAACATTTTTGCAGAGGACATACACTCACCGGCCACTTTATTAGGTACACCATGCTAGTAACGGGTTGGACCCCCTTTTGCCTTCAGAACTGCCTCAATTCTTCATGGCATAGATTCAACAAGGTGCTGGAAGCATTCCTCAGAGATTTTGGTCCATATTGACTGATGGCATCACACAGTTGCCGCAGATTTGTCGGCTGCAAATCCCTGATGCGAATCTCCCATTCCCCCACATCCCAAAGATGCTCTATTGGATTGAGATCTGGTGGGCTGGAGGCATTTGAGTACAGTGAACTCATTGTCATGTTCAAGAAACCAGTCTGAGATGATTCCAGCTTTATGACATGGCGCATTATCCTGCGGAAAGTAGCCATCAAAATGTTGGGTACATTGTGGTCATAAAGGGATGGACATGGTCAGCAACAATACTCAGGTAGGCTGTGGGGTTTCAATGATGCTCAATTGGTACCAAAGGGGGCCCCAAAGGTGCCAAGAAATATTTTCCCCAACCATGACACCACCACCACCAGCCTGAACCGTTGATACAAGGCAGGTTTGGGTCCATGCTTTTATGTTGTTGCGCCAAATTTTGACCCTACCCTCCGAATGTCACAGCGAAATCGAGACTCATCAGACCAGCAACGTTTTCCAATCTTCTACTGTCCCAAATTTCGAGGAGCTTGGGCAAGTTGGAGCCCAGTTTCTGTTCTTGCTGAAAGGAGTGGGACCCGGTGTGGTCTTCTGCTGCTGTAGCCCATCTGCCCCAAAGTTCGCCGTACTGTGCGTTCAGAGATGCTCTTCTGCCTACCTTGGTTAAAAAGGGTGGCTATTTGAGTCACTGTTGCCTTTCTTCAGCTTGAACCAGTCTGCCCTTTCCTTTGACTCTGGCATCAACAAGGCATTTCCGCCACAGGACTCCCGCTCACTGGTTTTTTCTTTTTCGGACCATTCTCTGAAAACCCCTAGAGATGGGTTGTGCGTGAAAATCCCAGGGATCAGCAGTTTCTGAAATTACTCAACCAGCCCTTCTGGCCCAAACAACCATGCCACGTTCAAAAAGCACTCAAATCACCTTTCTTCCCCAAAACTGATGCTCGGTTTGAACTGCAGGAGATTGTCTTTGGACCAAATGTCTACATGCAAATGCATGAGTTTGCCGCCATGTGTTTGGGGCTGATTAGAAATTAAGTGTTAACGAGCAGTTGGACAGGTGTACCTAATAAAGTGGCCAGTGAGTGTACATTGGTATGGAAGATATATAGACAACACCCTGCTAGTTTGGCAGGGATCGTCTACATCCATACTCAAATTTGTAGATTACATAAATTCCAACCAATATAACCTCGCATTCACATTTGAAACTCATGACAAAGAGATCAATTTTATGGACTTAAAACTTACAGGGGATCCAGACTCTGGCACAGTACGCAGTGTTACGTTCAGAAAAGAGATTTCTGGGAATAGCATGTTACATGCTACCAGTTGTCATCCCCAACATGTGGTAAATAATTTACCAATGGGTGAATTTATCAGATCCAAAAGGAATTGTAGTGAACGTCAAGTCTATGAACAGGAGAAACAGGTAATCACTAGTAAACTGAAATCTCGGGGCTACAAAATGAGACACATTTATAGAGCAATAAACAAAGTAGAGAACAAGAACAGGACAGATTTGATTTCTAGCTCAGCAACAAGACAAAATCAAAATAAATCCCGACCATGTTTTGTCACCCAATACAGTAGACAGTTCAAGGATATCACCAATATTATAGATACATTTTTACCAGTTCTCACTATAGATCCGACTTTACAGGAGATTTTGAAGAATGGATGTAGCTACATTTCCAGAAGACCTCGAACAATAGGTAACATAGTTTCCCCTAGCATGCTTATTCCTTCTAACAGACGAGAGAGGGGCACATGGATAGATTTCAAAGGATCCTTCAAATGTGGCCTGAATAGATGTATTCTGTGCAACTATATGGTCAAATCAGATAGTTTTTCTTCCTTTGTAACCGGAAAATCATATAAAATCAACAGTTTCCTTAATTGTCGATGCTCACATGTAGTATATTGCATATGTTGCAATGTATGGACGGTGCAATAAATCGGTTGTAACACTAGGGATCTGTATATACGCATTAGGGAGTTCATTTATGATTGTAAAAACCCTAGTCTTCATAAAATTTCGGGAGCAGCAAAACATTTTCAGGAAATGTACCAAGGTGACCTAGCTAATTTTAAAGTCCAAGCTATAGAAAAAGTCAATAAACCCCCAAGGGGAGGGGACGGGAGAAAAGTATTATTAAACAGGGAAGCCTTTTGGATCCTAACATTGGACACTAGGTTTCCAAAAGGTTTGAATTTTAGATCAGATCTATTATACATTTATTAGTGGTATTTTTCTCCCATTTGTGTTTTTTTTTTTTTCCTCATTCAGGTGGATCATTCATTAGGTATCTTAGTAGTTTTATATAATCTTTGTTTCAAGTTTCCTTTTCCTCCAATAGCCTTAAGAGTTAAGCGCACATATGTATAGCATTTGATTGTAATTAGGGAACTGCTATATAAGGAAGTTGTTTTTTGAGTAGACGTTAGTTTATTGACTAAGGCTGGAGACAGGGCCCTGAAACGTGTCAACTTCTTAGGTTTTGGATGTTTTTAAGTCTCTTTATCTTCTTCTAAATAAGAGTGTGTTTTTTCATCGTCACTACGCCTCCTGAATATCCCTTCCAAGAGTGCCGGGACTCTTTCATGTTGCTTGTCTTACCTTACGCACATCAACAGCCGGATGTTGCTTCCCTGGAGCACCACTGTGGAGGAAGGGAGCGGGCATTTCCCCTAGTTGGAAGATCCCAGAGCAGGACGGACGGACCATACATCCCAGCGTCTATGGTGAGCGCCACTCTATTACATTTGTTTGCATATGAAAGTGGAAGAGAGTCTGATGTGTTGGGGCAGTGAGTTCCAGAGAATGGGGGAAGCACGAGAGAAGTCTTGTTTTGTGTGAGGAGCTGACAAGGAGAAATCAGAGAAGAATGTGCTGTTAGGAGCGGAGATTGTGTGAGGGGAGATATCTGGAGATTAAGGTAGAGATGTATGGAGGAGAGAGGTTATGGAGAGCCTTGTAGGTTATGATAAGTAACTTGAAATGAATTTGCTGGGCAATTGGTAGCCAGTATAGAGACTGGCTGGGGGATAGCAAGGAGAGAGCTGGATAAGACGTGCAGCAGAAATATAAATAAGGATCATCTACTTCACCTTCTTTATTGGGGAAGAGGGTGTTTCAGGCATTATTTTTTTTACTTGGAAACATTTAAAACAATCTTTTTTTAACCCGTTAAAGACCACCCGTTGGGTGTCGGACATTTCAGGTCGTTCGTCTACAACGTCTTTTGATTTTGCTGCAGACACCGGGGTTTGCGGCTCCCGGCGCCACTGCGGCGCTGAGAACAGAGCTGTACTTCACAGCCCTGTTCCTAGTGCAGCCTCTGCAAGTGCTGGGGAGTGGGGGACAGGGCTGCATTCAGTCATCTATTAACCGTTTCAGGGCCCCATACAGCAAAAATCAAAATCAATGGGGCCCCCACCCATTACTAGTTCCTATTTTTTTTTTTACATATCAGTGGGCCCCTTTTTTATGATGTGTCATTGAAAAAATAAAAAAGTTACTACTGTTGAAACGCGAGGAGGCAAAAACTAAAAAAAAAAAGTGTTGGTCATTAAGTACTTTTCAGGTGTTCGGCTTAAGGGGTTAAAAAATATTTTTAACAAATCCTAGATCTAGAAACCTTTAAGAAAAACTGCATACTTATACATCCCCCACAAAAATGCTTTCTATATAGTGTGTCTAAATAATGCAGCATAGACTTTAAAGTAACATCTTGATGCAATAAAAATGCCAATAAAAACCATAAAAAAATGCCAAAAATGGTCAATAATGCGGTGTCCAACACCAGCCTAAAGGCAATTTATCGCTCCTATTTTTTTTCAAATTCAGATCAGATACAGATGCATATTCTTTTATTTATATTCCGACTTATATTTTTTGTAGTGCGGGCTTTCATAGTAATAAATGATTAAATTCTTAATTGGAAAGTTATGCAAAATCTACAGTTGTGGCTAATTATTCTTTTAAAACAATGCCATTTGCAAGCTGGTTGGAAAGGGTTAACACAGTTGTGAGTGGGAAGATCTATACAGTGACTCCATTTACCAGCTGGATCTCATGGCTGTGGGGCATATAAGAGGCATTCTCTTAGTCAGCAGCTCTTGATGATTCAGCTCTGCCTAGAACTCTGAATGACCCACCATGTTCATTTTGTAACCTTTGGTGATGGTTGTACTTCGGTTGAACTTAATGACATCATTGGCCGATAATGATACTTCGTTAAGCAGTTATTTTATAAGTTGTAAATAATGTGTATTTGAATAACTTTAAACAGGTGGACAATGAGACGTTTAACTATGAGCCCCCTAATCATTTTCCAGTTTAAACTCTGAGATGTCTATCATTTAAAATATTCCAGGATGGTGACCTTTGTGGACCATTGTTTGTATGAGCATATGTGTGCATATATATTACTATTCATTTAAAATATTCCATCTTCCAGCAGAGGGCACTATTGTACTGACTGATTAAATCTAACTAGCAAACTACCTCAGAAATAATAGGTAAGGGGAACCTGGTGGCTGTTTTATGCTGCCGAAGGCATGGGCAGCTTGGAATAATCACAGGCTCATTACAGTAAAATACCTCTTCTTCTATGCACACTTTTTGGTGGTGTTTTTGTCCTAAAAAAATTCAAAACATCTGTGTGCCTTTATATCACACTTCAAGACACAAATCTAAAAATTAATTACAGGGGTTGCTAGAAGCTGGCCTCGAACGGGGAGATGTTCGTGCTTGTGCAGGTCACCCCGATTCATGTTTATGGGAGTTCCGAATATATTGGAGCATACTCGCCTGGCTATATTCGGAACTGCCATAGAAAAGAACAGGGAGAACTGCGCAAGCATGGTCATCTCACTATTCTTTAATGCTGATAGCTGAGCGCAAGCTACAAGTCAGTACCAGAAGGGATTTTGTAGGGTGACATAACCGCTGTAATAATATTTGGATGCAGATTTTCTTTTCCAACAGACTAATGTGTTTGAGTACGTGTTTTTAAGTTATTTTTTGGGTGCATTTTTCCAGTTTTTGGAAAAGCAGCACAAATAAAGTATATTGCCAGGAGACTGGTGCAAGGCAAATGTGGTTCGCATCTTCAAAAAAGGCTCCATGTCTTGTCCAGGTAATCATAGACTGTTTGAAAACTGTTTGAGGGGCTCATAAGGGACTATATGCAAGAATATGTGGCTGAATATAACATTATAAGTGATTGCCAGCATGGTTTTACGAAGGACAGAAGTTGTCAGATCAATCTGATTTGTTTTTATGAACAAGTCATTTGACACTGTCACATTAGAGAGTCCGCTTCTGACCGTTACCAGGGTTAGTGTCAGCCTTCCATCATGGCGTGGACTATCTGTATGTATCTGAGAGACTGACTCCCCTGATGAACCTGATTTGGGGAAACGCGTCGGGAGACTAGGGAGACTATACTTTTTGAAATCTCTCTGTTGTGTATACCCATTTGCCCTAATTTAGTATATACTAGTGTTACCTAGGGTGTAAGCCGTTCATGTGGGGCCGCCCTTATCGGGGCGACAACTCCATAAAGGCATCTCTTAGGGCTTAAATAGGGTACTTATAGAGGCAGTTTACTTATTATATCAAAGGACCAGTTTCGGGTAAAAAGTGGAAGTATCCAATTCCTCTGGACTATATCGGTGCAGGATTGGTGAATATCTCCTTTTGGAAGCTAAGTATACTCCCTCTTTTTATCTTACATGTAATTAATTTAGTTTTTGGAAATAAGGGAATAGTGTGTTATATTTAAGTTTTAACTAATTGAAATAAAGCTTTGATGTTTTTATATTTGGGGTTATAATTTTTCTGTGATAGGCTTTTGAGACCCTGATGTTGATAATTGTTTGCTGTAATATTTAGTGTCAGCCTTGGGCAATAAGAAACGCCGCTGGCTGACAGCAAGCCCGAGTGATAGTAATGAAGAGGCATCTGAATACTGGGTGCCACCTTTGGGGGATGGGGTGTCACACAGCTTTCCTGGATGCTGAATAGGCGATTGCCATAGGCAATCGCCAGTCTGTCTCCTGCAGCCTGTCTCCTGCCCACTGTGACCGCCAGAGACAGACCGCAGGGGGCAGGAGCAAGGACAAAGGATAAGCGGGCAACTCCAACCCCCTATTTAAGCATAATATAGCACCTAGGCACCCACAGGTAAATTCAGCAGTCACAGATCTTACCTGTATGGAAGTCCACAATCATCAAACGTATACTGCTGATACAAATGCACACTCAAACACACATATACATGCCTCTCCTGCACACACAAACACTGCAATAGGGTGTACAAAACATGGTGGAGATGGAAGACTTCACCAGGCTTCCAGCTGCCATGTAAACCGATCAGGGCCCCACGATCTTGCCCCGGGGGGCCCTGAAGAGGTAATTCAAAGTCAAATAGAGAAACCCTTATGTTGTATAGACTAATTTCATACAGAGTGATATATTTCACACGTTAATTTCCTTTTCTGTGGATGATTATGACTTACATCTATTGAAAACCCAAAATGCAGTTGTTGATTCATGGTGTCACATGTAAAGGTTTTTTAAGCCTTTAAATGGTTCCTCAGTCTGGTTCAGTAGGCTACACAATCATGGAGAAGACCACTGACTTGACAGTTGTCTGGAAAACAGTCAGTTACTGACACACTCCACAAGGAGGGTAACCCACAACAGGTTATTGGTAAAGAAGCTGGCTTTTCACAGAGGGCTGTATCAAAGCATAATAAAGGAAAGTTGTGTGGAAGGAAAAAGTGTGGTAGAAAAAGGTGCAAAAGCAACCGGGATAACCATAGCCTTGATAGGATTGTTAAGAAAAGGCCATTCAAAAATTTGGGGGAGATTTACAAGGACTGAACTGCGGCTGGAGTCAGTGCTTCAAGAGGCACCACACACAGATGTATCTATGGCAAGGGCTGCAAGTGTCTCATTTCTTGTGTGAAGCCACTCATGTCCCAGAGACACTGTTGAAAGCTTTTTTGCCTAGGCTGAGGAGTAAAACGTCTGGACTGTTGATCAGTGTCCAAATTCCTGTTTTCAGATTAACGTAAGTTTTGCATTTTATTTGGAAATCAAGGTCCCAGAGTCCGAGGGAAGAGTGGAGAGGCCACAATCCAAGATGCTTTACTTCCAGTGTGAAGTTTAGGGATGAGCGAATCAGTTCTAACGAAGTGGAATTCATTTAGAATTTCAGGGAAAATTCGATTCTGAACGAAGCCGAAATTCATGGCGATTCGTGGTAACGAAGCTTAAATGGACGCAAGCACATGGCGTGACATGGGGAAGAGAACTATGGGAGGAAGAAAGGAACGCCCTCAATGACATGTGCAGACATGCAGCTAATCAGCAGCCAGCAGGCTTCTGTGACATTACAGCCCATCTTAAATTCTGCCACTTCTCACTTTGTCACCGATTCACAAGCATCTGTCTGTAGCAGCACTACATTGTACTCTGTGCAAAATACTTCTGATTTTTTAACTACTGGGGTGAAAGACCTTCACAAGTGTGTTATATACGCACCTGTTCCTGAACCAGCATTTTTTGGGGGGATATTGCAGTCTGTGCCCAAGAGTCAATTTATCCTCTGTTTATGGGGTATTCTGAGTCAAATCCAAGGTGTGTATTTCTGCCCCATACATGCATGAAATCCATCAACTTCAGTCTGAAGGGTATTTTATTCTGTGTCCAAGGGTCAATTTATCCTCTGTTTGTGGGGTATTCTGAGTCAATTCCAGGGTGTGTATTTCTGCCCCATACACGCCAGAAATCCATCAAGTTCATTCTATAGGGTATTTTATTCAGTGCCCAAGAGTCACTTCATCCTCTTGTTGTAGGGTATTCTGAGTCAAATCCAGGGTGTGTATTTCTGCCCCCTACACGCCTGAAATCCATCAAGTTAATTTTGTAGGGTATTTTATTCTGTGCCCAAGAGTTCATTTATCCACTTTTTGTGGGGGATTCTGTGTCAAATCCAGTGTGTGTATTTATCATATTCAGATATCTTCATTAAACAGAGTTTATTGCATTGTAACTTTTTGATCAAACAGTGTGTCAGACAGAGAGGTGGCAGGCCCTTCACATGTGAGTGGCAGTGGCACAAATGGAGCAGGCACAAGTCAGAACACAGTAAGGGGACGTCACAGCAGGGGTAACTCGGCAAGGCCAGAGGCCAGGTGTCATCTAGCGTCCGTGTGTTGACCAGCAATCCAACAGTTCTTGAATGGTTGACTGAGTTATCGACTTCCTTTCAGATGACATCTGACAACCTCAGCAATGAGTCGGTGGGTTCGTCAGACACAACCCTTAGTTGACACGGCCCGGGAGCAGGTCAGGGGCCCTCACCTGTCCTCAACCCGCATCTGTCCCATCCGGTTCCCTCAGCCAGAGAACTAATATGTGGTCTGGACTCTGCACCACTATACATTGAGGATGACCTGTTTGAGGACAGTCAGCAGCTACTTGGCAGCAAAGAGGTGGGGCAGACATTTGCTGCTTCTTGCAGTAGGCGGGCAAGTAGTGATGTGGAGAGTGGCACGGGAGGTTTTGTTGCGAGCGGTCAGACTCTGTACACCAGGACCGTTGAGGAGGACAGCTGTGACGGGCAAACACTAATCGATGACGATGTAGCCGATCACACTTGGGAGCTGGGTGAAGCAAGGGCTTCATCATCATCGTCGGGAGAAGAGGGCGGCAGCTTGCGCGTCAGGCAGCGGTGCAGCCAGCAAGTCGGTAGTGTGTCTGGAAGTCAGCAGGGTGGCAGCAGTGCGAGGTCGGGAGCCAAACGGCCACAGGGTAGACCATCCGCTTTGCAGGTCCCATCCGGCCCAGAAAGTAGCGGCGCAGGGGATCACCAAGGCAGTGGCGGTAGCAGTCAGTCAGTGCGGAATGTTGGTGGTAAAATCACCCACTCGGCGGTGTGGCAGTTTTTTGCCAAGACACCGGAGGGGGCGAACATGGCTATATGTAGAATCTGTGTGCAGAAACTGAAGCATGGCCAGGGACCTAACGTGGCACCACGGCTCTGCATCAACATATGCAGCGTCACCATCCAGTGGCCTAGGAGAAACGTGTCTCAGATGTGGTAGTCAATCCTGCCGCAGCAACAGCAGCAGCAGCAGCACCTAGTGGCACGCATCCCATTTCAGGCAGTCAAGGCTCCACCACCTCTGCCGAAGGGAGCTGTTTGTCTTTACCATCATCTACCGGTTAAGATGCTCCTGCCTCCTCGGCACTCATGGCACCATCAGTTGTTCACCAAGGCGATTGCCAAGAGACAGAAGTATGTGTCCAACCATTCTAAGGTGCAAAAGCTCACCGTACTCCTGTCTAAGTTGGTGGTACTGCAGTCCCTCCCTTTCCAAGTGCACTGCACAAATATGGAGAACAGAAGGTGGGCCAGTCCTTGAGCCTGTCGGTGTTGTCCAAAGTACATGGCAACGCGGACATGTGGAACTGTAACTACGGTCAGGGACAGTATATGTCCTTTACGGCCCACTGGCTGAGTGTGATTCCTGCCCAGCCAGACCAGCAACTTGGACAGGAGACGCTGCTTTCTCCTCCACATTGTCAAACTGCTGATCCTGTGCCAATGTCCACCTCCTCCTCCATCACCTCAGCCTCCAGAAGTCTTAGTGCTCCTCCATCATACCACATGTGCAGTGCACGGAAGTGTCAGGCAGTTCTACACCTGGTTTGCCTGGGTGAACGAAGTCACACAGGGGAGGAAATGCTCTGCGTTATGCAACATGAAATCGATTTGTGGCTGTCTTGGCGACAACTGAAAATCGGAACCATGGTGACAGACAATGGAAGGAACATGGTGTCCACGTTGTGCCGAGGAGGGCTGAGCCATGCTCCCTGCATACATGAAAAAAACTTTGAGATTCTTAGTTCACACGTTTTGATCAAAAAATGTTTAAGCCACCCACAGCTTACAACGTGATCTCAAGGCGGGTGGTCCTATGCTATTTTTACCTCTCAATAGAGCCAAATTCAGACTTCTCATTGGGTCAACCGACCTCCATTATCCAGAGAGAAAAAACAAAACAAAAAAAAAAATACCAACCTTGCAAGCATACTGCACTGATATAACAGCCTGTGAAGGTGGGCGGGGTGCAAGAAACTAAAATGGAGGCATCCCTTCCTCCCTATATAGATTAAAAGCAATATATGCCAAATACAATGTATAGTTCTGCACAAAAAAACATTTCTGAAAAACACAATGGGAACCTGGGTGCCACTGGCAGGGTGTTATATCAGTGCAGTATGCTTGCAAGGTTGGTGTTTTTTTTATTTTTCTCTCTGGATAATGGAGGTCGGTTGACCCAATGAGACGTCTGAATTTGGCTCTATTGAGAGGTAAAGATAGCGTAGGAAACCACCCGCCTTGAAAATCACGTTGTAAGTGTGGGGGCTTAAACATTTTTTGATCAAAATGTGTGAACTAAGAATCTCAAAGTTTTTTTCATGTATGATAGCATAAATGCTTCTTTAGGGATTTGAATGAAAAGGACAAACACAACCAATTGTGTCTTTGGAGAAGTTGTAAGGCCAGTATGACATGGTCCTTTGTTTGCATCAGGATTGTCTGATGATTATATAGCCAAAAGCAGGAGTGAATACAAAACATGTAAGACATGCAAATATCCCATTTACTCGTCATCTCTGTTTTGGATCAACTCCTGTTTGTTTTTGGCTTTAGCAAAACTGATGGATTATTGACTGATTGAAAGCGGACACTGACGGATCAAAGGAAGGGCAAAATGATGAGTAACGTCAATGCAAAATTCCTGCCAACGCCCTCTCCACTCTTTCGGGGGTGGGGTGGGAGGGACTCTACATGTATCAGCGTTTAACAGAACAGGTTCTGTCATAATCTGTAAAATCATCTGATGACCGTGTAAAAGGAGTGCACTCTTGGACGCTATAGTGGGATCTTGGCCCTCAGCTCGGTTCTTTGTAGCTGGCGCTGACATTGCCCTGTCAGGCTGCGTTCCCACTTCAGTTATTTGGTCTTTTTCCCCCGTAACTGCTCAAAAAAGTGAATTGAAGGATTCTAAGGCGGCGCCTGTTTTGCATGTCTACTAAATCACGCATTGTTTCAATAAAACCCCTCCCTATGCTATTTCGGTTTTGGCACAATGTTTTAAAAACCAGCGGCTCTCCCCACCAGGGAAAAAAACTGTTTTTAATGCGATTTGCCGCAAATAAATTCGGGTAAAAAAAATTTTTTGCAAAAAATTCAGCAAATCGAATTTTTTCGAAATTCATCATCTTGGGGGTTTTTCCCCCGTCATGATGGGGTTTTCAGACCCTTTTGATCTGTGGTGTTGATACTTGTTATATCAAGCCCAGGTCAGCCAGTGTTACCAGGAAAAATTTTGCCTCTTCTGCTTCCTTCTCCAGCTTTATATGGGGGGCCCGTTCATATGGGGGGAGCTTTACTCGGGGGGGCTATCAAACCCGGGGGCCAGCTACCTACTGGGGGCCAGCTTCACTATGGGGGGCAGTATCACTACGGGGGCCAGCTATCCACTGGGGGCCCGTTCACTATGGGGGCCGCTTTCACTACGGGGGCCGCTATACTACTGGGGGCCACTAGCTATCACTACTGGGGGCCACTTTCATAATGGGGGCCACTTTCACTACTGGGGGGCCCTATCAATACTGGGGGCCCCGTAGCTATCTACTGGGGGGGGCAGTTATCCTACTGGGGGGGGACTATATACTGGGGAGGAGCTACCATCTGGGGCGGGGGCTATCACAATGGGGGCAGGCACTATCATTAAAGGGGGCCATAGCTTTCACTCTGGGGGCCACTATATCACTACTGGGGGCCAGCTAGCTTCATACTGGGGCAGCTAGCTATCACTCTGGGGCCAGCTGTATCATACTGGGGGCCAGCTACTATCTTACTGGGGGCCCGCAGCTTTCTCTACGGGGGGCCCCTAGCTATCTCTTGGGGGCCACTAGCTATCTCTACTGGGGGCCCGCTAGCTTCTTACTGGGGGCCCGCTACTATTTACTGGGGGGGAGTACTATCACTACTGGGGGCCACTAGTATTTTACTATGGGGGGCCAGCTACTATCACTACTGGGGGGCCATAGCTATCCACTACTGGGGCCACTAGTATTCTACGGGGGCCAGCTGCTTCTAATGGGGGCAGCTAGTTTTCCCACGGGGCCAGCAGTATCTCATGGGGGCCACTAGCTATCACTACTGGGGGCAGCTACTTTCCCAAACACTGGGGGCCAGCTAGCTTCACACGGGGCCACTAGCATCACTACTGGGGGCCCGCGCTATCCTATGGGGCCAGCTAAACTTCTCTAGGGGGCCAAATAGCTATCTTCTGGGGGGCCCCTAGCATCTCTACTTGGGGGCCCCTGCACTTACTGGGGGCCAGGGAGCTATCTCTACTGGGGGCCACTAGCATTCCCACTGGGGGCCAGTGCTTCTCTACTGGGGGGAGTAGTTCTTACTGGGGGGGCCAATAACCTATGGGGGGGCCCGCAGCTATCTTATGGGGGCACTATATTCTCTGGGGGCCAGCTAGCTATTTTATGGGGGGCCCGCTAGCTATCTCTATGGGGGCCCCCTAGCTATCTTACTGGGGGGGAGCTGTATTCTACTGGGGGCCCCCTACTACTCTACTGGGGGCCAGCACTATCACTACTGGGGCCCGTAGCTATCACACGGGGGCCAGTAGCTATCATACTGGGGGGAGCTAGCATCACTACTGGGGGCAGTAGCTTCACTACTGGGGGCAGCTAGCTATCACTATGGGGGCAGCTAGCTATCATTACGGGGGCCCAGCTATCACTACTGGGGCCAGCTACACTACTGGGGGCCAGCTATCACTACTGGGGGCAGCTATGTATCACATCACTACTGAGGCAGCTATGTGTCACTACAGGGGCAGCTATGTGTCATTATCACGACTGGAGCAGCTATTTTTCATTATCACGACTGGGGGCAGCTTTGTTTCATTATCACTACAGGGGCAGCTATGTATCATTATTAGAGATGGGCGAATTTCTCAAAAATTCGATTCGGTCACTTCGCCGAATTTTCCGACAAAATTTGTTTCGTTCCGAATTACTTCGGCACGAATCGCGTTAAAAAGCCGCTATTTCCAGGCTGCACAGAGCCTGCAGGGTGCTGTAGAACTTGTGCCATGTTTTAAATATCAGAGGGAGCTTGGTTTGGTCTTCATACAATGTTGTGTTTTAGTATGACACGAGATGACTGCCGCCGTTTTTAGAATCGCTTCACTATAAATTCCTGGGCATTTAAGAGGGCAAAACTGACCAAAAAACTGAAGCGGGAATGTAGCCTTATAAAGTCATGCCAGCAAAAGCTGGAAAAAAACAAGCTGAGAGCTCAGGTGGCAACATTAGTGACAGAGTGTGGAGGTGACGGCGGAAGCCACAGCAGCATGAGGTCAGGCAGTGGCACAATGACATTCTGTAGGTGGCAAAACAGTATTAGGCCACAGAGTGGCACAATCACACAGTGTGGAGGTCACAACAGCAGCAGCATGAGGTCAGGCAGTGGCACAATGACATTCTGGAGGTGGCAAAACAGTATTAGGCCACAGAGTGGCACACTCACACAGTGTGGAGGTCACAACAGCAACCAGCATGAGGTCAGGCAGTGCACAATGACATTCTGGAGGTGGCAAAACAGAGTAGGCCACGAGGGCACAATGACTGAAGCGGTAGGTCACGCGCAGCAGCATGAGGTCAGGCAGTGGCACAATGGCATTCTGGAGGTGGCAAAACAGGAGGAAGCTACCGAGTGACACAATGACTGAGAGCGGAGGTCACGCGGAGCACATGAGGTCAGACAGTGGCACAATGACATTCAGGTGGAAACACGGCAGCAGCCACAGAGCACAATGAGGTAGACAGTGGCACAAAGCGGCAGGGCAAGGAGTGGGCCCAGGTGGCACAATGACAATTTGAGGTGGCGAAAACAGATGAGCCGGAGAGTGGCACAATGACAGAGTGGAGGTGCCCGGCGCAGCAGCATGAGGTTAGAGTGGCACAATGACAAGTGTTGGGGAGGTGGAAATACCAGCCCTGTAAGGAGGTTGGAGCATGGGGGTCAGCAGTGGCACAATCACATGTGGAGGACACGGCACCCCACAGCAGCAGCATGAGGTCAGACAGGGCAAAATAAAAATTTGGAGGTGGCAAAAAAAGGAGAGGCCCAAGGGGCACAATGCAAATTTGAGGGACGGCGGGGGAGCAACAGTGAGGTCGAGAGGGGACAATGACACAGTTGGAGGTGCCCGCAGCAGAAGCAGAAAATGGGGTTTATAGAGGGGCACAATGACAGATGTTGGGGTGGGGGAATACCGTCCCTGGTAAAGATGGTGGTAGGCAGATGGAGAAACTGTCAGCAGATTTGTGGCATCAGGCGGGTGGCGGCATCAGAATAGTGGCTGAGGCAGGTAGTTTGAACCCAGACTGACGCCTAAGGCATTGGTGTGTGGAAATCCTGTCCGATCCACGGCCGGTCTTCATCTTGACAAAGGTCAAGTCGTTCCACCATATCCCGTGGACATAGCGGGTTCTCCTTGGGGTAACGATGACCCCGCCGCACTGAACCACCCGCTCTGATGCCACACTATGGCCGGGGCAGGACAGCTTTCTCCCACTGCAAACTCGGCAGTTGCGGCCACACCACATCCAGTTTGGTGCCAGTAGAAAATCCAGCGGATCTTTCTAACTGGGGTGGCAGAGTGCTGTCAATTAGGCCACCACTGTTGGTTTCAGGGACTGCTCCAGGTCTGTGCTGTGAGCTGCTGGCCGAGACTACCCTCCTCACTAGGCGGGTGAAGAGTGTTCAACAGTGACTCCAGACTTATTTGTGTGATGGAGGCTGGGTACTGCTCCTACCCCCCACCTTCCCCCAGACGCGCGGAGTCAGTACGTAAGCGTTGGGAACCCTCGTGTCAGACCTGTCAGAAGGAAGGACGATGCACACTTAGCAATCGCCAACTGACTTTGGAGCGATTTCCCTATAGTATTTGAGTTTGTCATCCCTCTCAATAGCTGGAAAAGGCTCCCATTTTGGACCTGGTAGCGAGGTCAAATTAGGGTGGAGAGCAGAAGTCATCCCTCTGCCGGATCTGGACTATTCGGCTGTCACTAGCCAAGGCACAATAAGCTTGCTGCGGGCCATCTGCACAAGTGATCCGAGGGGACATCCCTGCCTCCATTTCCACTGTATACTGCCACGATGCTTGGGGCGTCATCTGTGTCTTCCTCATTCCACCCTCAGTGTTGCTCCTCCTTTTGTCCCCTGGGTAGAAAAATCACTCATTTCACCAGAAAATATTCTGCCCCAATGTCCTCTCCTCTCCTCCATTTCAGCCCCCACTGGATTCATGTGGCCGCGAGATGTGTGCCACGTCTCCAGTCCCCTCCCACAGACGATTTTTAGCATCTTTTCCCAGGACTGAAGCAGGGAAAACATTATTCATCGTAGTCCTGGCGATGCAAATAAGTCGCCCTAAAGGGCCTCAAAAAACGGCGGGTGTCACGCATGAGTGCCACTGGTGCATCAAAGTTACACAGGGGAGTACTTCTGTTCCCGGATCATAAAAAAAATCGTTAATGGCCTTTCTCTTTTCATACAGTCGGCCCAACATGTGCGGCGGGAAATTCCAGGGGGGAAACATGCATATCAAGTGTTTTGGGGGAGCCCGTTCTGCCGCTAAAACTCGAGGAGGGGTTTGGCTTTTTTACGAATGGAAAAAGTGCATGACATTTTTCCTGGCCATTTTCGAATGTTTAAAGTGGGGAAGACTTGGGAAACCCTTTTTCAAACCCAGATTAAAAACGTGCGCCATGCAGGGCGCATGGACCACCCCTCCTTGTGCAGCGGGACACCAGTTTCTCCATTGTCCGTCACCAGGGTCCGATTTGCAGGTGGCGCGGGAAACCCACACATCGATTTCTTGTGGGGCGGAGCATTTCCCCCCTGTGTGACTTCGTTCGCCGAGGCAAGAGGTGTAGAAATGCGTGCCCCGTGTCCCTCACAGTGGTATGGGAGCAGACTTGTGGAGGCTGAGATGGTGGTGGTGGTGGAGGGGAGGGGGGAAATTGGGGCGCGGGTGCAGCAGTTTGACAACGTGGGGAGAAAGCGGCGTCTCCTGTCCAAGTTTTTGGGTTTTTGGGGCGGGAAGCACATTCACCAGGGGGCCCGAAAAGGGCATGTTTGGCCTGACGTAGTTACAGCTCAGACGTCCGGCTGCCGTGCCCTTGGAAAAAAACATAAGTCAAGGAGACCCCCCTTCTTTTCTCATTTTTATGAAGTGTGGACTCCCTTTTTGGAAAAAAAATTACGGTTTGGAACTTCCATCTGGCTCGGCCAACCCAATTAGTTTTTTGAATGGGCGAGCCCACCTTTTGGGAAAAGGGAGGGATGCAATCCCAAAAACTTGGAAGGAGCCGGTCAGCTGCTGACCTTGGAGGGTTGGGCATACTGTTGTCTCTTTGCAATGCCTGGCTGAACGACTGCGGGCGATGAGAGCGGGGGAGGGGGCATCGGGCCCGGGGAGTGTGTCAAAGAGAAACAGCTCCCTTCTGCAGAGGTGGTGGACTTGACTGGCTGCAAGGCATGGACCCAGGGGCATGCGCTGCTGCTGTTGCTGCGGGGCGGGGATGGCCCCACATCTGAGCCCGTTTCTCATGCCCCCGGATGGGGGACGCTGCATGTGTTGACGCGGGGCATGGTGCCAACGTTAGCCCCCGGCAGCTTCATTTCTGCCCAATTCACTTACCCTATTCGGCTCCCCGGTGTCTTAGCAAAGAACTGCCACCCGGGGTATCGGTTTTTTCTGCCAACCTCCGATGAGTGACTACTGCGCCACGCCTCGTAAACTCCTGTCCCGCACTTTCTTGGACCGGGAAAGGGGTTTTTTCCCCCGTGGCCGCTTGGCCCCCCGCCCTCCCCTGCTGCTATCCTGTGACTCACGGCCAAGACCCACTTGCGGGCTGCTGCCTGACGCGAAGGACGCCATTTCCCCTGACGATGAAAAGCCCTTGCCTCACCCGGGTCCAAGTGCGGTGTACATATATCTTTTTGTGTTTCATGTCATGCTTCCTCTCCCCGGTCTTGGTATCCCGGGGGGGGACCTCTCAAAAACTGACCCCCATCCCACTCTCCACATCTTACTATGCGCCTATGAAGAAAAGGCGATTTTGGGCCCATTTTTTCGCTGCCAAGAGCTGCTGATGCCCACCTCAAAATTTTTCATCCTCGCTATATAGTGGCGGGTGACCAGGGCCAATAGTAGTCTTGTGAGGGAAGGTGGGGCAGAGGCGGGCTGAGGGAAGGGGGGGCCGTGACCCGCCCCGGGCCTGCCAAAATAAAGGGGGTGTTGAGGTTCCCACCCCTTTGGTGGGGTTGCCAGATGAAATTTGGGAGGAAGTGGATGACCTAGTCAAACCAAACAAGAACCCCTTTGGGTTTTCTTTGTCGCACACGGGGGCCCCTAGATGACAGCGGAGTTTTTGGCCTTTCGAGTGACCCCGCTGGAGTCCCCCTTTCTGTGCGCGACTGGGGCCCGTTCCAGGAATGTTTTTGCCACTGCCCCCGCAGTGCGAGCCTGCCCCTCTCTGTTGACTATGTTTGTTCTAAAGTACAGACACTGTTTGTGATGATATCTGTATATGATAAATTAACCCCGTTTTTGACTCCAAAAGAAACCAGTAAACAAGTTGGGAACCCCTTTGGGTATAAAATTGGCTCCCAAATGGGCAGGGGAAAAAAATTTCTTGTATTGTCGTTTAAAAAAAACTGTGTGTTTTATAATGTAAAAAGCCAAAAGGCTTAAGTAACCTTCGGCATGAATTGGCTAAGGAAAAAAGTATATATTTTGGGTTGAAAAAAAACGGTTTATTTTGTCAGCAACCAGCAAAAAAAACGCTTAATTAACCCCTGGATGTAAATTGGCAAAAAGAATTTGGCCCCACAAAATATTGCTTTTTAGGTGTTACAAATTTGGGGTTTTTACCACACACAAGGATAAGTTGTAATTAAACCCTTTTCTTTTGAATTAGGTCAGGAAAAATTTTTTAAAATTTTTGGGGTTGAAAAAAACGGTTTATTTTTTTCAGCACACCAGCAAAAAACGCTTTAATTTAAACCCCCGGATTTTAAAATTTCGCAATAGAATTGAGCCCCCACAAAATAGTAAACTTTGTGCGTGTTACAATTGGTGTTTTTACGCCACACAAAAGGATACAGTTTTTAATTAAACCCTTTTCTTTTTAATTAGGTAAGGAAAAAAATTTTTTTATTTTGGAGTTAAAAAGAGGTTTATTTTTGTCAGCCCCCAGCAAAACAACGCTTAATTAACCCTGGAGTAAATTACGAAATAGAATTTGGCCCACAAAATAGTAGTTTGTAGGGTTCAATTGCGTGTTTTCTACCCACACAACAAAAAGGTACAGTTTAATTAACCTTTTTTGTGAATTAGGCACAGGAAAAAAATTTTTTATTTTGGGTTGAAAAAAAAGGGTTTATTTTTGTCGCACACCGCAAAAAAAGCTTAAATTTAACCCCCGGATGTAAATTGGCAAAAGATTTGGGCCCCAAAAATAGTAGCTTTGTAGGGGGTGTTTCAATTGGTGTTTTCTATGCCCCACAACAAGAGATACAGTTGTAATTAACCCTTTTCTTGTGAATTAGGTACAGGAAAATTTTATTATTTGGGTCTAAAAAGACGGTTTTTTTGGGGTCAGCAACCAGCAAAAAAGCTTAAAACCCCTGGAGGTAAATTGGCAAAAGAATTGAGCAGCAAAAAATGAAGTGGTATTTGTATTGTAAAAAAGCTGTTTCTTTAAATTAATACAACAGGAATGGCTTAGATCCCACTTGGATATTGATTGGATATGCAGCTGCAGTGGACGCACACTGGATTTCAGATCCAATACCCAAAAAATTAGAAATAGAACATTAAGAGAACAGTCTCAGAGACACCCCACAGAAATCGCTATATAAAAATCAATTCTTCAGTAAGAGCTATCAGCCGCGGCAGCACCTTCCCTGATGAGCACAGTGAGAGGAGTGTGAGCTCCCGGCGTCGCGCCCGGACTTATATAGTGCGGTGACGTCACAGAATCCCGCCGGTCTCTGATTGGCTTCACCTCTGCACATGTCATGCAGGCTATGCCCTTCTTCCTCCCAGAGTGCTTTGCCCCATGTAGCGCCATGTGCTCGCAGCCATTTTATCAATCAAAAGCACACTTCGTTCACCCGAAGTACCCCAAAGTTCGACTTCGTTCCGAACCAAAGTTTTCCTGAAATTCTAAACGAATTCCACTTCGTTAGAATCGATTCGCCCATCTCTATTTAAGAGCTATATAGAGATTTTTTTTTAAGGTCCTGAATAACCCTTTTAATGATATCCTTTTGTTCCTATTTGCTGGATGCAACATGCTAACATGCAGACAATACAATGATGAGAAAAATCCGCATAACTAAGAAATACTATGTAAAATACATTTTAAAGGGGTTTTTCAAGGCTGCAATCCAAAATTAAATAATAAAGACATATCTAGAAACTCCTTAAATTTTATTTAAAAAACAACATAAATTGTGGACTACATACAAAATAATAAACTGGTAATAAAATATATTGTTGCCATTCCTCAATGTAGAATGTACAATCAAAACATATAAGACAAAATACAGTTGCCCTACAAATTGATGATTATCTATGGATCACTTGTGTCAATTAGGAAAACCAGATACCATATATACTCAAGTATAAGGCAACCCGAGTATAAGGCAATGTTCACATGGCTTATTTGCGGGGCGTAATTACGCCCCGCAATTACGCCGTGTGGACAGGGGCGGGGCGGGCGGGGGGCGGAGCTGGGGCCCGACACCTCGCCGGCCCATAGACTTTCATTACCAGCGGCGCGTATACGCCGCTGGTAATTCACATGCCACTTATCTCCCCCCTCGGCGTATTCACCGAGCAGGGAGAGGAGACGTAATCCATAGTTCTCGATGAGAACTGTGGATTACCGTAATGACTGGGACGTATTCCAGCCGTAATTTGCGCACTATGGCTTGTAATTATGGTCTGAAATACGTCCCATTTTAAGCTGTGTGAACATGGCCTAAGCCGAGGCACCTACTTTTGCCACAAAAACCGGGAAAGCTTATTGACTCTAGTATAAGCCTAGGGTGGAAAATGCAGCGGCTACTGGTGAATTTTAAAAATAAAAATAGATACCAATAAAATTACATAGGCAGTTTAATGTCCCCCATAGGCAGATATAGGCAGGTATAGGGAGTTTAATGTCCCCTATAGGCAGGTATAGGCAGTTTAATGTCCCCCATAGGCAGATATAGGCTGGTATAGGCAGTTTAAGGTCCCCCATAGGCAGGTTAGAGGCATGTACAGGCAGTTTAATGTCCCCCATAGGCAGGTATAGGCAGGTAATTGCCCCCACAGGCAGGTTATAGGCAGGTATAGGTCGTTATAGGCAGATATAGGTCCTCATAGGCAGGTAATAGGCAGGTATAGGTCCTCACAGGCAGGGTATAGGCAGGTAATTGCCCCCATAGGCAGGTTATAGGTAGGTATAGGTTGTTATAGGCAGGTGTAGGTCCCGCTAGGCTGGTTATAGGCAGGTATAGGTCCTCATAGGCAGGGTATAGGCAGGATTTTAAAATAAAAAACAATCACTTACCTCGCTCCCCGCTGCTCCTTCACCCGGGCGCTCTCCTCCGTCTTCTCGGCACAGGCAGAGTGATGTCATAAGGCCGCGCACGCACCGTGATGACACACGCTGCCTGTGCCGGAAACTCCAGACAGCCGTGAGTCTGCGGCCGCCCGGAGTCCACTGCGGGGCAGGGAGTGCTCGCTCTCTGCTCCACAGTGCTATCTCTTTACCTGTATGCGCTCCGGAGGAGTCGCATACAGGTGAGGAGATCACTGACAGCACCCGGGCCACCGCAGTGCCCGGACGCTGTCGGTTGTACTTGGCCTTCAGTTATATGCGCTCCCTGAGGAGTCGTATATAGCTGAAGCGTCCCTGTCGGCACTCGGCAATCGCAGCGCCCGAGTGCCGACAGTGACTCGAGTATAAGCCGAGGGGGGATTTTTCAGCACATTTTTTGTGCTGAAAAACTCGGCTTATACTCGAGTATATCAATATGTTATTTTCAAGGATAGCAGTCATTTTGTAACACAGTTGTTCAGGCAAGACTTGTTATTCATCTTCGATGTTTAAAATTCCTTATGAAGTATGAAATTAAATGATTTTAAAACCATTAAGATACAAAATGCCCTAAAATAATAGTGGAGAGAAATATTGCAAAAGCTGTTGTAAAGATTAGACCTCATAAAAAATATTCTCTAGAAAGCTCTAACATTCAGACGAGGAAATGTTCAAAGGAGTTAATGATGCTGATTCAAAACTGGCTGCTGTTTTTACTGTAGGTAGAAGGAGAAGAATACTTATTTTTATCTCTCCTCAAGCCTTAATATTTTGCCCTTAACAGCAGTGTGTGATCTAATTTGATTTGGCTACAGCATTTTGTATAATGAAGAATTACCCTTTCTATCTTGTATGATTTTGATTCTTAAAAGACAAAAATCATGAAAATAATAATATAATCTTACTGTTATCATGTTAACATATCTCTCTTGACAACCAAGTGACTATTACATTGAAAATTGATTGCTTGCAGTATGTAAAATATCTAATGTGAAGACTCTCTTAGAATCATGTCCCAGTAATGACACTTCTTTAGAAAATATAGTTTCGAATTCTAAGATTTAAAAAAAAAACTGAAAAAAATTGTAGATTATTTGCTTCTAGTACTTTTCTGCTGAGATATGTCAATTGAAGATTAAGGGCCATACCCTATGTGGTAAACTTTTAGGTTTTTAAGATAAACTGTGCAACTATGTCCTTACAAGCACACATAACTGTAATTCAAGCCAGGTAGGAAGCAGATATTGCTATATTTGATGACTCAAATCCATGCAAAGCCTAAAGCCTACATGATGACTGCATCCCTGAGAGGAATAAATTTTACACACATCGTTTTATATATATATATATATTTTATATATTTTTATTAAAATTTATGTGGTGTGTGTGTGTGTGTGTGTGTGTTTGCATATATGTACATATGCAAATGTACATATATATTTATATATACAGCATATAAATACACACTATATATACATATATATAATTTGTATTGATTATATATATATATATAGTGGGGGGTCGGCACAGATGCAGACACTTGCACAGGTTTTTAATCCAGAAAATATAGGGTTGGGCACCTCCTGCCTCCATTTAATGCACCTGCCAGAGGTCATCTGCATTGCCATGCAGTTTGCCCAGCCAGGTTCAGGGAACCTGAAATCTTGTAGCGCTAAAAATCACCTTGTGACCCGGGCATTGTTCCCCTTTCTCTACTGCATCCATTTCGAGGCAGCATGGTCCAACTATAATTTCAACTTCCTACCTAATGGGTGGTACCGTAAGAAATCCAAGGCCCTACATTCCTTTTCTACAATGGAGTAATTTCTATCATACAGGAGGAATTTTCTGCTGAGATAATCTACTGGGTGTTCCATTATCTCTTGGGACATGACTGTCCCCAGCCCCAAATCTGAAGCATCGGTCTGTACAATGAATTCCCTAGAGAAGTCATGGGCTGCTAGCACTGGCTGCTTATACAGGGCCAACATCAGCTCCTGAAAAGCCCTTTCAGCTTCCGCGGACCACTTCACTATGGCTGATTTTGTGACTTTAGTGAGGTCAGTCAGGGGCACTGCAATCTCTGCAAAGTTAGGGATGAACCTTCTGTAATAACCAATGATTCCCAGGAAGCCTAACCTGCTTTTTTGTGAGTGGACATGGCCAGCTCTGGATTGTCTCCAACTTGGTTATTGTGGCTTTATCTCACCCCTTCCCACTATATAGCCCAGGTATCTGGCTTCTTCCCCTATGGCACACTTTTTGGGGTAAATTGTAAAGCCAGCCACCCTTAACACATCAAGGACTGCTTGGACCTTATGCAGATGACTCCCCCAGTCCCAGCTATAGATGACCATGTCATCTAGATAGGTGGCTGCGTACTTCTGTGTGGATGTAATACATGGTTCATGTTCCTTTGGAAAGTGGTAGGTGCGCCTTACAACCCAAAAGGCATCCATACATATTGGTATGATTTCTCTGGTGTGGAGAAAGCTGTCTTTTCTCTGACTTCTCTGAACAATGGGATTTGCTCATTTGACCTTTGTAAGGTCCAGGGTGGTGATGTACCTGGCCAGCCCTTACCTCTCAATTAGTTCATCTACCCGAGGTATGGGTTAGGCATCAAACTTAGATACTTCATTGAGCCTGCAGAAGTAGTTACAAAGCCTCCATTCCCCATTCAGTCTTGGTACCAACACTATAGGGCTGGACCACCCACTCTTTGACTCCTCTATCACCTCCAAATGTACCATTCTCTTCACTTCACTGGCCACTATTTCCCAGCAGGCTTTAAATTTACCCAAACGTCTGGTTCAGTGAGAATCTCATGCTCAATACCCTTTATAAGTCTCTGAAAACAGAGACAACATTTTTCTACATTGATGCTTCTGGGAAGGGGACTCGGTCTCAGTCATTTTAACCACTTCAATATTAGGCTCTATTTGGGACACCAAACAGGGGGTTGTGCGATGGTCTCTATCCTTCCAGGGTTTTAGCAAATTCACATGGTATATCTGCAGGGGATTTCTGTTACCGGGTTGGTATACGGGACATCACTGACCTTCTTAACCACCTCATACGGTCCCTGCCACTTTGCTAGGAAATTGCTTTCCACTTTTGGCACCAGCACAAGTATCCAATCCTTTGGTATGAACTCCGAGTCTGGTAGATCGATTATATACCCTGTACTGTGCCCTTTTTGTGTATGCAGGAGATGTTCTTTTGCTATGGACATCATATTAGACATCCTTTCCTGCATCTGGGCCACATGTTCGATCACCCTTTTATAGGGAGTGGTTTCACTCTCCCAGGTCTCTTTTGCTATGTGATATAATAGCTCAAAGGGGAAGAACCCGGTGGAGGCTTGAGGAACTTTCCTGATAGAGAACAACAGGCATAGCAACAAACAGTCCCAGTCCCGACCATCCCTCTCTACCACCTTTCTTAGCATAGTCTTTAAGGTTTTGTTAAACCTCTCCATCAACCCATCTGTTTAGAGATGATAAACTGAGGTATACAACCTTTTAACCTTCAGAATCTTGCACAGCTCCCTTTATCACTCTAGATATAAATGGTGTCCCTATGTCCATCAGGATCTCACTAGTTAAACCCACTCTAGAAAATATGAAAAATAACTCTTGGGCATTGACTTGGGTTCAGATGCTTCCTGGGTCTGAGGATGTCTCTCCAAAGTGGATTTTAACCCCTTCTTTGGATTGTTGATACAACTCCTTACACCCCAAATAATGTTACCTCGGTCTCCCTGAGTCACTCAGAGAGTGGTCCACAACCACATATCTCTCCACAAGACTCACCAGGTCATTCGCATTCTGGGGGTTACCCTGTGCCACCCAACACTGCACAAACTCAGGAAGCAAATGCATAAACCGACCCATGACGACTCACTCGACCATTTGGACAGGTGTGCAGATCTCCATTTGAAGCCACTTCTGGATGAGATGGAATAGGTAGAACATCTGGGATCTTGGCTATGTCCTTGCTGTATCCCCAGCAGTGCACTCGTTGTGCCCAGAGCCGTTTCTTACATTGGGCAAGGTAGGCGGTTGCCCGGGGCCCCATGAGCTCAGGGGGCCCCCTTGAGCAGCTGCCTACCCTGCACAATGGAAGAGACGGCAGTGAATACACGCAGGGACATTGGTGTTAGGTCCGATGGTGGCAGGTTGGAGTGCGGCTTCTAAGCCAGTGCAATGTTTCTGAGACAGCAGGAAGCAAGTCTGCTGCCCAGCACTGTCCCGATCTCCCTGCACACAGTGTACTAAGAACTAGGGTAGGTCACATGTGCCGCTCTGCTGACTGCTTTTAGGGTGCAGAGCAGTGGGGAACACTGGCTGTGCTGGCCATACTCACTGTTACAATGACACTGACAGCAGTTGTGCTGTTACACAGTGTGCAGGAGCCGTGCAGGACATCATTGGCTGCTAATGGAATGCTGCATTCAACCCCTCCCGAGCTCCGTCGGGTCAGAGGAGGGGGAGGGGAAGCACGAGTCTGCACAGCAGGTCAGGGAGCCTGCTACTGCCCTGTCCTTTCTGCCTATAGACCCTCCTGCCTGAGCTCCACATCCAGCTGGCTATTATAATAATCTTTATAATAATTATCTTTATTTATATAGTGCCAACATATTCTGCAGCACTTTACAATTTAGAGGGTGTACATACAGACATTACAATTAAAAGAACTTACAAATGAGACACAAGGTATGAGGACCCTGCCGCGAGAAACTTAACAATCTATTTTGGTGTATGGGTGAGACAAAGGGTTAAGAAGTGCAAGGTTTACAATGGTCCAGCCATGTTTCATAAATAGGAAGTGGTTTACATAAAAATTGGGTGACCCTGCCACCCTGACAGTACATGTATTAGCAACATGTCAGCATGGTGCCCTCAGGTCAACTGCCCCTCACTCTCAGAAGCCATGGCCAGAGAAGAAGACTGCAAGACAGATGTAATAACAGGTTAGTGAATGCCAGAGAGTGTCGCTTTGTGTTTTACAAGTACACGCTGTTCAGCGCATTCTCTTTCACTTCTCGTGCCATATGTCACTTCTCTTGCTGGGGGAGACAAGACGTAATTCATAGTTTTCTATGAGAGCTATAAATTACTGTAATTGCGGCACGCATTTTGAATATTAAAGTGAAATACGCAGCGAAATACTTGCCACAATTACGCCGTGTGTATGTCTGTGTAAAATTGTATTTGTAAATATGTGAGTCTATGGGTATGTTCACACAGCATTTCCCCAACGTATAGTGGTGTGTACTGTGCACACCGTTATACGCCTGCTGTTCAGAAGTACGCGCTGGCCAGCACATACTTCTAAAGCACCCTGGCGGAGCACCCACCCAGCCACCTTTTTCCTGGCACGTAAGCACTGGAAAGAAATGACATGTCGCTTCTTTCTCCAGGCCCTCCCGTAAAATGGGTGGGGAATATGCCCGCAAAATCATAGGCAAATCAATTTTGGGGCCCATGTTTTTTTCCATATTTTGGGCCCTTATTCCCGGGGGTTTTGAAATGCAAATTTTCAAACCCTTAGTATGCCCCGGCCCAATTTTTTCTTTGTGAAATTTTCCCTATGAAAGGGTTATGTGGAAAATTTTTAATTTTGCGTTTTTGGTGTTTAAATGTGCATTTTATGCCCAAAATACGCTTTAAAAAAAAAAATTTTTTTGTGCCCATTGTTTTCCCTGAGATTTTGCACTACATGAAAAAGAGATGTAAATTACAGAAAAACCCATTCAGAAAATTAAATTTTTCCTTCTGTTTAATAAGGGGTGCTTTGGGGAAAACGCAAAAGGGAGAAGGATTTTAGATTAAAACCCCATTTGGATAGCGCTTTTCTGTATTTCCCAAATCATGATGAAAAACAAGGTTTTGGTATGTTTATCACCAGCGTGTTTGCAGCACATTTCCCGTTTAAAAGCAAAAAATGTGGGGGTTTGATTGAAGTACACGAATTTTTAGGCAATTTCTTCTGAAGCACGGTGGGGAAGGGGGGGCCCCTTTTTCATGCATTTTCCCCCCCGGCACGTAAACTATAGGGAAAAAAAGGGCGTCACTTTTTCTCACGAAACGAAAAAAAAAGGGTTGTTGTTTGGGGGAAAATTTGGGGGGAAAACAAGCTTTATGAGAGCTTTGATTTTCCTTTGTTACAGGACCCTAAATTTTAGGGCAAAATTTGCACCCCGTTTTCGCCCAAGTACCCGGAAAAAAAAGAGAAGACGTGTGAACTTCCCCAAAAAAAAGGGGGTATAGCGGCGAAATCCAAAAGGGGGTTTTCTTTGTTTTTGCTTCATTCATTTCTACATACCAACCCTACTGTTTTTGGGGGGGTTTTTATGTTGTTCCCCTCTTCGGTATTAAAAATGAAAAGGGGTTTTTCTGCATTCTTTAGGGTTTTACCCAAAAATGTTGGGTTTATTTAAGTACTTCAAAAAAAAAAACATTTTTTTTTTTTGAAATTTTCCCCAAGAGCCCAAATTTTTTGTGACCAATTTAAATTTTTGGGGTTTTTCCACCCCAGGGGCCTGAGGGAGGGGGTTTTGTGGGGGGGTGTTAGGGGTGGAAAGGGGGGTTTTGGGGGGGGGTTTGGAGTGGGGTGTTTGTGTGGGGTGTTAAAGGGGTGGGGGGAAAGGGGTTTTTGGGGGTGTTAGGAAGGGGGGGGAGGGGTGGGGTGTTAGGAGTGGGGGGGGGTGTTTTCTGGGCGCCCGTCCCTGCGTATCTAAGCCTAAACCAGTGTATGCCCTTTGCTGGGGCCTGCGGGAAACTAAGCCTATCCAATGTATGCCATTTTGTTGACCCCTTTCCCTTCTAAGCCCTTTTCCGTGGGTTTTCCCCTTGTGGCCCTTTCATATTTAAAATTTCCAGTGTATGCCTTCCCGCTGGCCTTTGTATCTAAGCCATTTTAAATTTTTTGCAACTGCTGGCCCTGGGTTTTTAAGAATATCAGATGTTTTTTAATATTTGGGTGGGGGCTGTGTATTCTAAGCCCCCCCTTGTTAAAAAACTTTATGTTTAACCCCTCCTAAATTTTAAAGGGGGGGTTTTTAAGCTCGGCCTTGAGCAGCCTGAGCTGTAAATATGGGGCCCGGGGTTTTGGGATGTCCCAAATTTGCATAAAAAAGAAATGGTTTTTAAATTTTTTTTTACATAGACACTTTTGGGGTTTTTTTTTTTGTTGGGGCAAAAATGTTCATTTTAATGATGCCTGAAAGGGGCCAAAGCAATTTTAAATGGGAAAATTTTTTCCCGAAAAAAATTTTGGGAAGTGGGGTGAAATGTGAAAAAAAAACTTTCTTGGCCCGGGTTTTCGGTTGGGTTTTTTTTATGGGGGTTTATTTTTTTGGTGTTTTGTTATTGCTTTTGCCTTGGTTGGGGGGCCCAGTTCCCCACCGCCGGGCCCCTTGGGAAAATTTCAGACCTTTTCCGTTTTCCTTAAACTTTTGGGGTCCTGCGGGTCAGGTTCCCTAATAGGCCTTTTTTGGTCCCCGGTTGGGGGTAAGGGGGTAGGAAACCCCAGTCCCTTTCCGGGGGTAACTTTATTTGGGAGCTTCTTCTCGAACAATATCAGAAAGGCCTCAACTTCATCCTCTGGCATCATTTTTTTGTTTTATTAAAAGATCACAGTCTTGCAACTTAAAAAAAATAGCTTGGGGTTCAGCATTTAATGAAAAAAGTGGGAAAAAATAAAATACTTTTTTTCCCGGCAAGCAGGAAAAAAATTTAAATTAAATCTCACCAACTGGGTGCGCAGGTCCCCAGGCCTAATTAAATTTCACAGTCAGGCAGTAAAAAGCTTTTGGGTTTTAGGCCGAAAACAGGAAAAAAAACCCCGCTTTCTGAACCAAAACGGCCCTTTTAATTTTGATGGTAAGACCTTTAGCGGAGTGTTGGGGGTGACTTTTACCACCCAGGTTTTCACCAAAGCCCGCCCCTTGGTGATACCCCAAAACCCTTTCCAAACCGACCGCATTTGGCCCCCTTTTGCCCTTTAATTGTTTTTATCACAAAAAGGTCGTTGTGAACAGTTTTCAAAGGAAAGGGGGGATCATGGCGTTTCAAAATGTCAAAAAAATGTTAGCATTAGGTTTCCCCTCAAAATGAAACTATAGTCCCACAGTCGGAAACACTCATGTCCCCCAAACCATGCATTTTCAACCATGTTGACTGTGGGAAAAAGAGCATTTGTCTTTGTACTTGTCCTTGGTTGCCCCCCAGTGCTTGAAACCATTGGAACAAAATAGTTTATTTTGGTGTCATCAGCCCAAAGGGAAAATGGTTCCAGAAATCTTATCCAAAGTTGTTGTCTTCAGCAAACTTTTTGCTGTTTTCTTTGCATCATTTTTTAGAAGGGGGGGCCCTTTTGGGATGAACCTCCCGACCAATTTGGTGCATGCTTCTAAGCAGTGATGGGCTGACTCCCCACCCCTTTAACCTCTGTGGCGATGCGGTAAGCACTCATATGTCTGTTTTGAAAAGATAGTTTCTGGATATGACACTGAGCATGTGCACTAAACCAACCCTGTTCTGAGGGGAAATCTGTCTTGTTAAACTGCTGTATGGTCTTGACCCCCGCTGCAGCTAGTTTCGGGGTGGAAACCCTTCTTTTAGCCTGGGCCCTTTTTATGTTAAGAACAATCTTTTTTTAGTCTCAGAAGTTTTTTGCCTAAGGGCCATGTGAATTCCCCAAGTGACCGTATGAGGAGTGAAAACGAAAACCCCAAATTGAAAAACTAAAAAGTCACATGACCCCCTGGTGGGGAAAATGGCAAACAGGGCACAATTTGTCCTTTTTCCTTAGGGGTGTATCTTTTTTGTTTCCTATTTAAAGATATTGATGACTGGCTTAGGTATTGTGAGTGACATTAGTTTCCTGTTATCAAGCTGTACACGGGGAATATTTTTTTATCAAGTGTCATATCTTCAGTGTTGTTTGTATGAAAAATATAATTTCAGTATTTATAAAAATTGGGGGTGCGGGTCCTTTTGTGGATCTATTATTTTATAAAAAAATTAGTCCACTTGCTTTACTTCCCCAAGGTTATTGTTTTTTTCCGTTGGTTTCCCCCTTTTATAAAGTCATTACTGGTTCGGGCAGCCCCTTCCCTAAATGAATGACATGTGACTGCTGGGGCCAGTAATTGGTTGCAGTATACAGGGCCCTGATAAAACATGTTTTCTATCAAGGGGAAAGAAAACCAGGGCACTGTTTGTTTTTTGAATGGGGGCAGGTTTTTAAAACCAAGCCTAGTGATTTTTCTTTTTTTTAACTTTTATTTAAATTGGGAAGAGCCTTTTTTAAAAAAAATTTTTTATCCCTTTAATATTTTTTCCCTTTGCTTACAAAAAAATAACCCATAGTATAAAAAACCCGTTCGGGTGGGTTTAAAAAAATTTTAAGGCAAGGGAAAAAAAAAAAAAAAAAACCATTTAGCCTTCAACCAATCACAGCTTAAAAATTCCCTTTAGAGGCAAAAACGCTTTTTTGCAAAAAAAATTTAGCCTTTTTTGGGCAAAAAAATTTTAAATACTGATATTTTCCCTTTTGGTGGGCAACGTTTTATTTTTGGCTACAAGGCCCTCTTGTTTTTTTTCTATGCCGGGGACTTCAAAAGCTTTAAAAAACTAAAAAAGTTTTGGGCCCTTTAAATTTAAGTAGAACTTTCATTTAAAACTTTCTTTATACTGCTTTTTTTTATTTTAATTTTCCCAAAACTGAAAAACAAAAATTATTAAAAGGGTTGAAATTGTTGAAAATCTTCTGTCTTGTTTAAAAAAATAACCTGGAGGGTATGAAAAGATTTTTATTTTGGAGTTGTCAAACTTAAAATTTTGGGTTTTTCCCAAACCCTTAAAATTTTTTCAAAAAATTAAAAAAATATTTTGGGTTTTGAGTTACATTTAACCCAGATGTAAAAAGCTGTTTTTTTTTCTCTGGGGTTAAAAACCTTTTTTTTTTAGGAATTTAATTAAACTATTTCCTGAATCACCCCAATGTTTTAGAATAAAATTTCTTTTTAAATTTTAAAAGTATTTGTTTAAAAGTATTTCTTTTTAATATTTATTTTCCCAATGGGAAACCTTGGGGGTAAATAACAAGATTGGGCAGTTTGGGGGGGATGGTTAAAAGTACCAATATTTTTTTGAAGTGTTTTAAAAAAGGGGGATATTTGATATAATATATATATATACATGAAAAGAAGTTTATTGGTAGAAAGGGGTTTTAAAAAGGGGAGGGTTTTTGATGTGGTCATCCAAACTATTGTGAATTACATTTTCCAATGTTTTTTTTTACATTGGGGTCCCCCTTCCCCCTTTTAAAACCCCCCTGTGATGATAATAATGCAGAGATTACAGGGGCAGGGGAAACTACAGAAAAAAAGACTTTTTAGAAATTTTTATTACCCCTTTAAAAAGCTAAATGTAAGAATTCCAAGATTTTATCATTTTCCGAAAGAATATCATAGTGACAGGGAAAATAAAGCACAAAAGTGAACACAAATTGTTAAAAAAATATGTTAAACATAAAAACATGATTTAAATATTGTCATTTTTTATCATACATTCCCTTTAATGAGATTGTTCTTATCAAGACATACTGACATCATAAAGACATATAATTTAAAACCCCCAAAAATTTTATTACTTTGTTTTTTTAAATTAAATTTGAATTGACCAAACCTACAAACACAGCAAACACTGGGTCAACATAAAATTTTCCCCCAAAAAGGGTTCACAGAAATTAACTCACTCATGTGAAGAGACTGTTTTTCTTTGAAAAAAATTTTTTGTTTTGGGGCATATAAATATTTAAGGATTTTGACTAACCCCGGTTAAGAATTGTTTAGAAAAGTGGTTTGAAAAAATTTATTTTTCAGTGGCCTAAACATTTACCTTTAAAACCTACAAAAGTGTATTGGGTTTTTAGAACACAAAATTTTAAAAGTTTA